>LUCH01001498.1:30666-108889 GCA_013368495.1 Paragonimus heterotremus
GACCGAATTATTATACTTGAACGCTGAACCACTTTTGCCAGTGAGTAATAATCAGTGATGTTCAGCTTGGAGTTCGTGTAACGTTTGCGGAACGATGATGATTTTCAAATGGTGGTTCATCATTTTGAGCTAAATATCAATACCACTGCAGAAGTAGATCAAGAAGCTGGGTCGAAGAAGGGTTTTTCCAAATAAAAGTTTTTGATAAACTTGCTCAGTTGCTCACACATTGCATAAAAACAGACTCTAATCTAATTATTGTCCTTTGGAGTGTAACGTTTGAACACAATCAAAAGCCCACAGTTTAACTGGTAGAACAGAATCATAGAAGGCTCAGAGAATAGCAGGTCGAACGTGTCGTATAGCTGGGGGACCATGGTGATTCATTAATTCGTTGTTATACGGAAGAAACTAATTACAACGTTTGGTGCTACCGAGACAGAAGATAATCACAGAGGAGCAAACTTTGTGTCAAATTGCCACCATAAAACGGACGTTCTGATCTAAATATAATTTCCGCACTTCAATGGTTAGTTTACTAATGTCACGCTAGGTTGAATTCGTAGTTTTTCAGCAGCTACTGTAGCAATGCAAATCAATAATCGACGCTGAATGACCGATTATTCACACAGAGCTTTTTTCAGAATATGTTCGTAAGCGAGACTGGTAGCAAGGATCTGTCAACGATAATTCGGTCGCTAGGAGAATTATTCAACTGTTTGGAAATCTCACTGAAGTTGCTCATTTTACAAACTATAAATGCTATTAGAAGTGAGTGGCGATGACAACTGGTAAAGAGGCGTAAACTTGCTTCGTCAAGTGGTTTTTTACCAAAGCTTTGTGCATCATTGCCGCTGGACACTGTCACCGGTGTCCAACAATCAAAAAACATTCTTTAGATCTACAGTTGTAATTTTTTTCAGCATAATTGCCTTTCGGTATACATCTGTAAGATTTTTGGACCTATTGTTGTTATTTGTGAGGAAATATGAATGAGATAGTTACTATCTAAAGCCTGGCAAAATGTAATCCCGTAACTCGTGATCACGGATTTCCGACCCATCAGCTTTGGCTCCTAAATGATCGTAGATGGCTTCTAAACGATCACCAGTGACTGTCGAATCGCAGAAGACACTGCAGGATTGGCTAACAGAAGAGTCCACTGTCATGAGCCAGTGGTTTGGTAAGTGAATATCTGTGGGTAATTCAAGACGCACTGTAAGGACCTCAGTTCTCTCTCAATAGCAGATTTGAGAACTATCCTAGATTCAGAAGTTACACACTAATATTCTAAGCCGCTAGTACTTCGTATCTCATTGTTTGTCAACTTTAATTTTCGGGGTGACTACAGCACAACTGTTTTTCCAAAGTTTGTTGATCAGTTGATCTTATATCCGTCCAGTTATTCTGACACATGCAGCCGGACCAATGCTCCGTGGTACGATTTACGTAGGATGATCACTGTTTTCTCTTAAGGCTATTTAATTAAATCGGAAAATGGTTGCGATTCATCAGATATTACGCAAAATTAAACGTCTCAAACTTTTTTAAATAACTATTTCTTATATCAAGACAACTCAACCAGTTCCTGATGACCGAATGTGACAGCAGTCAGCACACGGAATCCATAGCGATGTTTAAATACCCCGAGAGACAATCCGAGTAGTACTGAGCTCGATGAATGCATCTGATCTGCATTTGTTATTACGACAAACGCTGTTGGATTACTTTAGGCTGGACACACCCGTAGGTCAGAGCAGTGTGATCGATAAGTAAGACGACTCAACTGACACTGCATCCTTAGCGAACGTCGATTGAGATAGCTGTTTAGTCTAGTTGAAAAAACATTTGATGAAGGATGATGAGCTTGATAGGAAATCCTAGATATTAGGGTCACATCACTTTTTGCGTGTCGATACTGGGTCAGGTAGCGTCCCAACTAGACAAAGTGTTGTAACAGAATGCTTTACGCTACTTCGGTTCTATCTGTCCTGATCAACCAAAGGTTACGTGCACGTCTACGTCAGTGGAAGCAGTGCAACTAGTTATTTGCAATTCACTGTCATGTAACACATCTGCCACTCCATGTATTCCGTTTTCATAGTTTGCCCCGTATTTCAAATGCTTTAGATGACAAAGTTTTCACTGGTATTACATACGATATGGATAAAAAGATATCGCTCAAATTGTTCTAACTTGACTTGCTTCCCAGACCAGAAGTTAGGCATGCTTAATTCAAAGTATATACTAAATCTCCGTTTGTTTGAGAAGAGAAAAACTCCAGTTACCACAAACAAACAATTCCAAATTGTACTCCGATGTATGTGTACGTCTGTAAGCGTAGCAGTCAACAAGCAATGGTAGTAACTAGTTACCAATTACTCGCGTATGTATTGCATCGATCAGAAAAACAGCAAAACAATCCATATAGTGATAAGAAACACTCAACCCAGAACTCATCCCTGAAAGTAACGGATGTCTGTGGTACACACCAATTTAATTCGTTCAGACCAAGATGAGAAGAGCGCCTGCTGCAAACTCAGATTATCCAAATATCATATGTTGCTGTGACGCAGTCATTCATCTCCAAAATTTATGTGTTCAAAACACTTCTGTTTAATGTTGACAGTCTCAATCGGTTCTGGTTTTATTTCTGGACAGTTTCTACCATCTAGCTTTATAGATTTCCTTGACAGTCTTGACTGAAGATTGATCATCTAGAAGGAATATTCTGACTCCAAACCTACTACGGGTAAATACATCCCAAATGCGCAGGTTACGGGTCAATGGACGCCAACAACTCCGACAGCTGTGTCCCAGTCATGAACAAATGGCTGCACTACCATGTGAATGGGTTTAGTCAAGAATAAGAAGCCAAGGAGTTCAGAAATCTATTTACGATAGTGTTCTGGTGTTCTTCCCGAAAGCTTTGCGGAAACTCTTGCGATTATACGGATGTACGAGTTGAAAATCCACCCTGTGAAGCACACCGTTCAGACCAAGACTGGGAAAAAAGGGTTTTCCTACATAATGCCGTCCCTTCAACATGCAGAGGTAATTTTTTCCTGATCTCACCAACTTTATAGACGCCAGCCGCGGACAGTTCAAACCGAATAGTTAACTTCAGGTACATGCTTTAAGCATAGGCTGGAAGATTTTATCATGAAAACGTGTCACCAAACATAAGCAACGCATTACTTACCTCATGAATCTCAAAATGTTTCATGGCTTCGTCCACTCTCCCGAGAATTTTCATATGCAGCTTTTTCAGTCTCTCCGGACCTAAACTGAAAAGTGATTCGATGTCATGTCTTTCTTCCGCGGTCAACTGTGGTGTCGGCTGGTTTAGAGTCCGGTGCAAATCAACAGCCTTTTTACAGTAATTCATCCAGTCCCAAGGCTGCTGATCCAATAAAGACACGGTGATCCCATCTGCTTTGGTAATATCATTGGTAGCGAACTGTTCCTCCATTGCCAGCAACCAAGCCAGCGTGGTTTCGATCATCGAGTCGAACGAGTCCGGATCGAGTACGCTGGCTCCATGGACTTGACCATCTTCACCAGAATCGTCTTCGAATTCTTCGTCTAGCCACGCAACGTCTGATGTGCTGGCAGTTGAAGTAGGTGAAGATTGGCTGAGAACAGTCACATTTACCGTTTCTGGACTAGCGCCTGACTGGTCTTGAACCTGTAATCAGTATTGTGCGTGTTGCGTTCAGTGTGTAGTTATTAACAGTGAATCTGACTAAAAATGTATACGTGATTTCCGCAAACGTGATTACATTGTTCACAGTTTACTGTTCAGTTTGTTTGCAACTTGAATTTCATTCAGTTCAGATTTTCAACTGGTTAGGTGCGAAACGAAACCCTGGATTACGTTTGTCGCCGACACTAGTACAACGTATTCCGTGTGCATCCACTCACATTTGTCACAAGATTTAGCGATGTTTCGGACGATGAAACACAAAATATTAAAATTTACGCAAACATTCATGGAATTCTTGTTAACACTTAGGCAATCGAACACAAGATAGATGAGTAAATTGCAGTATTCGAGTTTCTTTGATTAGTCAGGAAAAATAGTTAGATACTTCAAAGTTTTGCAATGCTTTTTGAATTCCTTCTCATGTTTTTGTGTTATTAAACGAGCTTCACATGGTAGTTCTAGTTTTTGTACTCAATTCAAAAAATAATTCTGATGTTGTTAACACTTGTCTATGTGACAGACAGGAAATAACTTAACTGTGTCCAACACTTTCAAAACAGACAAAAAACAAGGTTTTCGCCGTGTCCAGTTCAACTACGCGTTTTGCAGACGAACTAGGGATGATTTCGGATTAAGTTACTAGTTTTCAACAAGATTCATGGTGTAAAAATGGCGCAATTCACACCATCTTGCATATTGAAAACTAGATTTTATTACAAAACATTTGAAAAAGACCAGTTTTGTACAAAGACTCGCAGGAAATTTATGAATTTAACAAGCGAAACTGAAACCCACGGAAGGTTGTCGTTATAGATGTTCATTTACAAAAAAAACATTGAGTTACTAGGACACACTGATATCCGCTTTAGTGTAAAATCCTCATTCCAGATGTGTGAGGTATACAGATTGTGAGATGGTGAATTAGAGAACGGAGTGGATTCGAGTTTTACACAGATCTGGAAGAAGGAAACCGTTTAAATCTTCGTGGACCAGTCCGTTTAAGTATAGTTGTATCATCAAACATTATATCGTTCACTAAGTAGTCGCACTCATGGAGTGCACCAGCGGGACTGATTAAATTATTGTGTACAATCGACAGCAAAACATGCATTAGAAGTGAGCAACATGGAAGCACAAACAGTAGATCAACTTGAAAGCAGATTACAGAAAAGCTCTTTCAATTATCTTTCATTATTTTGCTGGCATGTGACCTGAAGTTATTAAACAGAAAATATATCGGAGGATTAGTTTTGTAAAGCCTACGCTAAAACTTTACGTTTGGAATGACTGTTTTTAGAGACTACTTTTGCCGTTTTTTGACAGGAAGAAACCTGGTAATTTTGAGCATAAGCTGTTGATGAAAGTAGTGTGAGCAAGGACTGTTTTAAGTTCTGGAAGTAAATTATAAAATCGTGATATTAGGAGTCACACAACTTCGTCGTGTGAAGAAATACTGACAGTGCCTCGTTTTTTTTCATGTTGAGGGCATAAACTTTCGTTCAAGTTCATAAATCGTACACCCAAACGTTAATGCTGAGTGAATATTTGCATAAGTATGAAACAGTAACTGGAATTTGTCCATGGGAAATTCTCATCAAATGCCAGATATAAACTACGGTCCCGGAAATCAAACTATAACGTTTTTGTAAAATGACAACTCAGTTAATTATTCCTGATGAAACTGTTTCATAGTACAATTTCGCACTGGTTAATACAGCGGCTGTCATACTTCGCTCTTGTTAAAGGTCATCAATAGTACACATTATTATGAAAGTCAAAGATTGGACTCCGGCCGGGGTGTTAGTGGGGCAAGTATGGATTGACCACTAGATCAGGACTTTCAGTATAGACATAACCAAATCATTCTATTCAAATTCTCAATCATAATCACTCGCTTGTAATAGTGAAGTCGCACAGTCTATTTGGGAGATCCAATACAACTGTTTGCTTGAATTTTGAAAGTAACTGGCTAAAATGCATCGTACAAATTGTAGTAAAAATTCTTCATCAGCTCACTATTTTCACTCAACCGCATCGTTGTGCTGATCACTCTGTGTGACACATTTAAGTGTAATATACGCAAGGAATTTCAAAGTAATTCTAGAAGAACTCAAAGTACCTCAAATGACTTTGTCAGCAGTAGTGGATGCCCTACTGGTTTCCAAGTCAACCACAAACGGTTGTTTGATTTCAAATCATGAAAAAAAGAAGTGAAGTAACTGGAAAAATATTAACCAGCAAATCAGCTACCTAGGGAAAATGAAACCTTATACCATTGCCTTAGCTGGCAGATCTAACCGTATTCAAACTAGACAGTGATTCTGTTTGGTATACACACACGTCTTTCCATGCGCACCACTGTATCTAGGTCAGTGTTTGCACGCTTCAGATACTGCCTATATCTAATCGTCTCTTTCAGAGATACCCTTCCAGTAGCAACATCCCCCTAGACCAGTCGCTTTTCTCCGGTTCGGTGGTGCTTTCATGAGAATTCTGGAGTCTAAAGTGATCATTCTTGGTATGGCCATGGGTCCAATTTTGAATCTAAGTTGGTTCATTCCATCCTAGACAGAATACGTTGTTGGTTGTTACCGCAATATTAAAAATGAATACCCAGAGTCTAATGTACGCCAGTCTTCTGACCTGCTCAGTTTGTGGACAACACGGATTGTCTCACGCCCCTCCTATCACTATCTCATCAGGTGCAACAGTCAATTCAGTGACCACCTTTCAAACAGCAGATTTCCAATAGTTTGCAAATATCAGGTGATCTGCATCCAATCAGCTTATGAGTAACAAATAGGTACGCATGTCCTGATGATCATTTTATCTACCGAACGCGCTCTACAAATCTTGCCTGACAAATCAACGGTTACCTGCGGACCAGGAATAAGAGACAGATGAGAATGCTCTCACGAGCCAGTTTTTTGTTATATCAAAACAGTACAACTAGTTACCAATAGTATAAAGCATACAGATACTACAAAACCAACAACATGCTGCATTGGTTGAGTGATATCCGAAGAGAAGCGTGTTAAACTGGTAGGGATAATAGGTTTTTCCAAAATGATAAAATGTCCTCTACTAGTGTCGTTCGTGCTATCAGTAATTAAAAATGTTTTCTTTCGCACAAAAGAAGATACCCCAGAAAACAATCTTTTTGGTTGAGTCTATCATTGATTTCACTGAGGAGGACTACTCTAGTTGACCTTGTTCGCACACGCTTTCCGTATGCATATGCCTAAAGGCACAACTAAGCGTATGTTTTTGTACGGATACTTACGACAATTGAGTTATGTCATCTGGCGAGAAGGATGAAATAACTTCATTCGTGGGATTACTTTATCATTCGGGGACATGTTCTCTGGAACACTCAGTTGTTATCCTCTTGAACGAATAAGAGAAACCTATGTGAATTATCTCCCGATCCAGAACTCAATATGTCACTTAGGTCTAAAACAATCACTGAGTAAAGCAGGTCAATAAAACTGTTGCTTTCTTGCCAAACATCCTATTCCGTTTACAGAATGACTAGATACTGTCTCGAGAAATTCACACACAAAATAGAGGCGAATATCAAGAAATTCACTACCAGCATATATCAGTCAACATTGATTCGATAAAATCGCTTAAGTGAACTTGAGGAACTTATGTCACTCCAGTGTGTGATTACTGATTTCTCATGCAAAAACGCATGAGAGACGTTGCGTTCTGGAGAGAATACTACGCTCACCTGCGATAAGTGTTACTCAACTGCTAGGCTACGAGATCATCATAATCAATAGGGTCAAGTATTTGCTGTACGTCCACAGATGGATGAAGTTCAGTCAGCGACCACAGCACACAAAACTGTCAGAGAGAAAATATTTTAGCTGTTCATGTTGCTATTGTGTTGATCAGTTTATGTACGCATCGGAATGCAGCATGCCACAGAAACAACAATGAGAAACATTTGACACATTTGAAGACTGCGAAATCAACAAGAAAAAACCCATGGCAACCAAGCCAGATGGGACACTTAATAGATGCCACATAGTATGAACGTAAAACTGATCGTTACAAAAATACCGGCCACTGAAATGCGGGGTTGCAACCAAACAGTTCAGCTTTCTTGTATATCACACATGTAGTAAAAACGTCCAAAATATTGATGCCAGCGTTAGGATTCACCTGGTAGCTTTCCTATGCTGGTCAACTGATGTCAACACATCACAGTTCACGAATGCTGACCCTATTTCATTGGGAGTGTAAGTGAACTGGACTGAATGTACAAACTTGAGGTGGTGACTATTCCATTATAAAGTACACACTGACCCACCATAGCTGCCGTCTGTATTTCCAAGATTCCTCTAGATCTGCGTTTCCGATCTCGTTCAATCGCCCGACGTAATTCCATCACGTAGGTTGCAGTAGCCCTTGCATCCACCTGATCAGGATGCATATCGATCGGTTCGAGAAGGCGAGGACAAGCAAATTCCGCTGTGGCCAGATGAAATGCAAGCGACAAGTTCTGGTTGGCTGTCTTCTCCAATCTTGTCGGATAGTTGAATAGGTCGGGACTACCGAGAAGGGGGTGGACAAGCATGAGGCGGTAAGAGACTATGAGCATAGGATAACAGCGTTGTTGATCCGATACACCATAGTGTGTCTATAATGAACCTCATTTTAACGAAACTATCACTAAAATGAAGAAAGTGCCTGGATCAAAATAGTTCCCTCAAAACAAAGTGAACTTTTACGGTGATTACAACGAAAGTCCTTATAACGAACATCACATTATAGCCAAAAAATTAATAATCAGTACACATATTTGCTTTCGTTACAACGAGGTGTACGCGGTGAACTACAGCTCACCAAATCATGTACCAGAAACTAGTGTGCCAACGGCAGCAGGCCCGTGGTTCAGTCTTATAAACACAAATATTACTAGGCATGTTGGATTTTGTTGATAGTGCGCATCACTAATACATTACGCCTACCTCTACAAAATGCACCACTAGATGGCTGAATAACAAAATCAAGCGTCTGTCCAACAGTATAGGCTGGAGCACAAGATCTGCTGTTTTTATTTTGGTCCCTGTGACTAAACGAAGCTGAACTATGTTCATAAAAGGCTGGAACAGGTGAACCTAATAGAAATAGGGTGATGCTGACGGCGATCACAGTCGCCTTGTGAAAATTATACAACCACATTCGGCTAGATGAGCGGGATAATGTCGTTAATATGTCCAACTGATCAGACACTGTGTAGTGCAGTTCATTGTGACAGAGATGCTTCAACAGTGACCTCGTGGGAAGAAAACACTTGTGAGTGACGTAGGTCTGCTAACACATACTGCCAATGATTGGTTCAGTTGTGAAAATGCCACCAGCGAATTATGCAACACAGAGTTACAGTTCGGTGGATAGGATGAACAAATAATGGGGAGTTATGAGGTTGAATACTTGATAGCAGAAGCTTATCAGTGACCGTCCTGTTAAACAACATGATTTATTGACATAGTACGCGTTTTACAAAGCTTCTGTTGTGACACAAACAAAAAGAGGAGTAGCAACGTTCACGTCATGTCAGATGGTAATGTATGACAAAACGCACGAAATGAGAATGACATTTTTTCAACGGTGCAAGTTACAGAGAAGTGATCTACATAACAAATTGAGTTTTTTGTCTGGTTGCATTCTACTCTGTCTTATCCGTTCTACTAGTTATGTCCGATTCAAAAGGCAGAGATGTTTGACTGACATCTCACAAGTCTATTCGTGATCTTTGTTGAATGGTTCGCCTATTTAATTTGAGAACGTCCTTCTATGGAACTGGGAGCATCGTTTCCAATTTTAGTCTGAAATTCATCTACCAGGTTCCAAACGCCACCCCAACCACACATGTCTTCCAGCTGTTTCAATGAATTCGATAGAGAAGACCAATAATAGACGATACACCAGAATGTTACCGCTTGATTCTACGACAGTCGCTGTTGTAGACCGTACAATATTTTGGGACTATATCTGCATCTCAAAACAAAACTAAGCGTGCAATCGTACATCGTAACACACAGCACAAACAACAACTGTATTCGGTAAAACCATCTTAGGGCGATTACCCAGCCACAACAACCATTTTTCAAATCCCCTACCCGTGGGTGTCAAATGGAGGTTTTGTTATGATATGTTAGTTTCTGGTATTTTGAAAAAGGTCTGGCTACAGCCCACATATATGCACCATCTGGTATGGTTACTGAAAAGTTTGACCGTGTATTGCTTTTCACCGAACAGTATATCCCGCTGGTTACCATATTTCTGTCTGTTAGCATCCGCAGAAAGATTGCCTGGTATTAGTTTACTATTCTTGGTCATACTGATGCTGACGAAGATGTCGGTGCTCATTGCTCTCATCTTCTCTAACAACGGCTCACATCCGAGACTGTGCTTTAGTTCCCGGTAGTTAAATTTTGTTCAGTTGTTCTGTAGTGCTTTCGGCGATGAATCCTAATGACTTTAATTCCAATGGACCTCTTTTCTGTTGTTCACCGTCTTTGCTGTTAAATAGTAAATATTGCTAACAGAAACATCTACTGGACCGTACACTCCAACGCAAAATTAGCCCGTGTTTTCGAAAAATCACGAATCTGGTACAGCGCCTAAACACACCTCCAGCATCTACACAACATGGTCACATCATGACCCGGATTTCGAATAAACGCGACCGACGTTGTCATCCACGTTCGAACTTACTGAACGGTCGACCATCGTCTCAGATGCGATATCAACTTTCTGATGCAAACATCGCACATTCTGATTGCTGAAGCTCACCGGGATAGCACACATCCGGCAATCGATCAATTGATTAGCTACGGCCTAAACGAAAAACATCAATCAGTCTCTTCCCAATCCGTGGCATTGAGTCACATCCGAGTATACTTGAAATATACAACGGCACGATCACGTTAAGTTCCAAGACCACATCTTTTTAAAAAGGCAGATGATTTCTGAGTTACACTTTGCATACTGCCCAATTTTGATGTTTCATTTAGTTATGATCTATGTCCTGACGGTTTTACTCAGGCTTGTTTTAGCAAGATGCTATCGATTGGTGTGAGCATGCTCTAATGTCAAAGAGAATCCTCGTCTCATATTCAATAATTCGCTCCTTCAGGTTGTATTGAAATTTCTGATCAACGCAAAGAACTTGTTATATAGACGCTGATATTACTTAGCCAGCTCATCAGTTGACAACCCTAGTAAGAACGTTAATGGTCTCAACAAACTAGCAAACAACGACAGCAGCATTTTCTGATAAATAGGCTTCTGTCCACTAAAGTGTATAATTGCAAAGTACTTACCGGCTTTGATGCGTCAGTGCCAAAAACGCCAAACCATCACGCCAGGAATGCATGAAATTGCAAATATTCAGACCAGAATACCTGGAGCAAAGTAACCATAGCGTATGACATAATATAATATGTAATGAGTGCAGTGTATGCCTATAAAGCCAGCTAACTAACGGGGTTAATCAATGGTACACCTCGTTTTGAATATCTCAAATCAAGCAATCAGCCGACTGACCGATCAGTCAATCAATCAATGAAGCAGGTGAAGGAAACGGTTATTTGTTCTCATCAGTACGAAATGTGCACTGGGAGAAATAAGCTTGACATACTTATAAAATGTGGACATTTTTCTGAATGCCATGGTGTTTCATCAAAAATTATAGGTCTAATTTCGCCACATGATTTTTGATATCCTACTTCAGTCTTGGTAGATTTTGTTACGGTTAAGACTACAACAGTAGAGAATGTAACTGACGTTTCTGGTTCACACATCAACGCCATAACCGATTTCTTTCAAACTGGACTCATCTGGAAGAGATAGACGAACGCAGCCGCAAAACCGCACGAGTTTTTCTCAGACAATCGGTTCTATAAGTGTCGGTTCAATGAAAATGACATAGACAGACAATCTAGCACTTCGTATTGGCTCATCAGTACCAAATAACCAATAACGCGGGAAATTTCCCATTTAAAGTCTACAGTACTTCGGGGGTATGAACAAGGAAACCAACAATAACAAAAACCTCCAATCGTGTGATCTGAATGACACTCACTACGACTTAAGATTTCAGGTTCACAGATAATTGTTTTTGTACACACAACACAGGTTTGAACCGGTTCATCGCGACGGCTTTAGCGAATTTTAGGAACCATAGGTTGGGGTGGCGTACTGTGATGGTGAAGGCTGAGGTCAGGTCCACGTTATGGCCAGTTGACAGGATGTGCCGTCCGATCTACGAAGCTGGGGGCTTACGATTCTCTGTGACTACAGTATCCGATTTTGAGACCTATTTGTAAACCCATTTAAATATATGTTCCTTCATTATTGAGATCAATGATCTATCGGTTCTACCTATGTACCGACAGCTGACTGACAGGAGAAAAGCTGTCAACGTGAACCTGGGTATGGAATGATCAACTGTACATTATACGGTAGTTTCCTTCGGGGTGCTCCAGTAAGAAGGACCACTCCATTTCGGTCGAAAATTTTCTTTCATTCCCGTGGATTCATGTCTATAGAGATGTCTATAGAGAGATAACACCAAAGATACGAATGCGAATCACATGTTTGGCTTGAATTTGGTTCGATTCCCTTCCTGAAGATATCGCAACATCCATCCTTACAAGTTTGTTTCTAGATATATGAAATTTAGTCTAGCTGAAACACCTAACCCGATCGATGTGCCGATAGCTCGGGTTGTTCGATGCAGTTTTCGTCCTTATCTCACTTGTTTTATAAACACAACTATCTTTTTTGGCGTTCTGTTACAACTGGTTCAATATAGTCAGTAACTTCACCTCAGCTGGGAAGTGCTCATCACGGGGCTATCGGTCAGGTTAAACAGAGCGATTCTGTTTCCTCCTTTTTCCAGATGGTCAGACAAGCTGAACACTATTCGCATAAGGTTGTGGTTGATTGTTTGAATATGATCATTCGGTCATGACTACCGTGGGGTTACTGGTAGTGTGGTAATCACGCTGAACTAACAAGCATGAGGGCTGAAGTGCGAATCCCAGTCCGAACGAGGATAAGCATTATTGATTAGCTTTAATAAGAACGACTCTCCAGTATAGTGCGTCTTCTCGAAGTGGGCTAGTCGAAGGACCCATCTAACTTCGAAGACTGTGATCAACTGTGGGTGGTGTTCAATTTGAAGTTCTGTTACATATCGAACTGCAGATCAGTAAGGAGTCAAGGGCAACACTTGACCTCCATTCTATCAACTTACGTGTAGTCTATAGGTACGCCTTGTTCGGACCACATCTTATATACTCGTTGTGATCCGAAATTCCTACCTGACAATTCAACGGTTGCCTTTTGACTATGGGTATGGGACAGATAAGGGTGTTCCCAAGATACATCCTGTTACCCCATTACAGGTAATGCAGTACACACGGATTTTCTGTTTGGTTAAAAATAAAACTCTAAGAAACAACATACAACACGCAGTTTCAACTGCAATGTATTTGATGGTGAGGATGCGGAATATAGTCTAGCTGAGGATACAAGTGATATTCGATTGCGTTTGAATTGTAGTCAATGAGAGATCACTCGGTAGATTACTTTGGCAGCTGACCATGATGCTGAAAGAGATTGTTAGGAGTGGTTCACAGACCACTTTTTTGATTCGTAACAACAAAATTCAGAGTGCTTATACAAAAACTGCAGAACGACATCTGCCCTCTCAATTCTGGAGGATTATTGCAGATCGATTTGAGCTGATGATTTACCCGTTACTCATAATTTGAAGCTTAAATTGAAACTTTTCATCCTTTAGTGTGCCTAAGAAACTTTGATTCAAACAGTGTCCCTCACTAGAGTTTGATTATCAGCTGAAACTAATTTTATTCTACCCCTTTTTCCACAGAAGTAGCCACCTTTACCATTGATGCTTCCTCCACAGAGGTCTATCCTAGGATGTGTATTGGCTAACGTGCTGTCGAACAGCTCAATTACAAGCCGTCAACAGAGGGGTGGAAAGCAGCGTATCACGTGAGATATCTCTATAGTGTCTCAAAATTGTTCACGCGCAGTCATGGTTACGACAAGCTTCGTGGATCATAGGTTCACTGATTACCCGCAAGCAGAAATTTTAATTATACTAACAATCACAGTGATGTGACATGTATAAGGTCATATGCATGTCAACACAAGAAACAACAGTGCCAAAATCCTGAGGCTGTTATGACCGACATTACGACTATGGGTGTCGACCAAACTAATGGAACACACCACAGACGACAGTGAAAGCTAGCACAAGCCTAGCAGCTTACACTGTAGGAATAACAGACCAGAGTGTGCACAACAAAATATGCTCACCATCTCAAAGTTGTGTACTTAAGCTAACTTGCTTTAAAATCGTTTGCTTAATGTACACATTAACTACGGTTGGGCTTAAGAGAAGAGATGGTTCAGTCGAACACAAATTGAATATCGAACAGTGAACGGTCACCAACATCAACTACTTGCCAATATCTAATCGGTCGCCCCTAAATCTTATTTGTTGGGGTGTTCTTTATTTGTCGCTTAATGAAGAATCCGATATTGCCATGAATTGTGGGAAGAAGGTAACAATTCAGCAATCAATTATGTGCAAAAAATACTTTCGCATCATAAGCCGCCTTAAATCTGACAATCATATGCATCACTCGTGTACATACAATGTCTGTCTAGGCGGCTTCATAAGTCTGTCTGACGCTGTTTCTAACGCAATGTGTCCTGACAAGTAGCACCCAAGCTGTCTCAAAAAATTTATCGTGATGCATAATGTCTGACCGGGGTTTTTATATAACAGATGTTCAATCATACTACTCATAAAAGTGTTGGTAACATATGACAGAAAACTTATTTTTTGTACACTTGTTAGAGAGCCTAATTTTAAAGCGATGACTACATCGAATAATTATACGGCACTCCTCACTTTGAAGATATGTCCATTCTAGGGGGATATACACTTTTTGAAGTGACCAATCACAAGCCACCATCTTGTTCATCTTTGTTTTTTGAAACTGTAGAAAATTTGTTCATTCCCCTGGTGACTGCGGTGAACTGTTGTAGGAAAAGAGCGAGCTCATTATTGAATGCGCATTCATTGGGGTATTTTCTCTTCGTGGGTCGCACTACAGCAGCTTTGTGTGGAATGCAATTCCGTACGCGGGTAAACCGTAAATATATGCCATCAACCTCACTCGTAATTTATTTTCACGTGTTTCAACTTCCTTTCAAAGCAAACATGAATTTCTGTCAGATAGATGGTCGAATAGTTAGCTCAAAATTATAGCCATACCATGAAAACCTAATTGCAGGAATGTGTCGAAATGTTTGGCTCAAATGAAAAATTCAACTAGACATTCTCTAAACTGCCTGTTTCCTCGTAATTTGTATGGAAATCTGAATAAAAGGCTTAAGTATAGATTAACTGCCATAGAAAAGAAATTTGGTGCATTTGTGAGCTAAACCTTTTTGGGGATATTTCAACTGCTGCCTCATTTAACGCACAATAAATGGAATCTTGACTACCACAGATCGACCAAGAGACACCGTGTATCATATACTAGATTCCTAAATGACGATATATGATAGTGCTACAATCATAAGTTTAACGTGGTTTCAATTTATCTTCCATTATATTGTTTGAATCTATGATGTTAAGTTGGCTGGCTGGGGAATCGATGTCACCGGTAGTCGAAGGCCCCGCTACAGGGAGGCGTCACATTGTAAAACAGCTTTGAGAATGAACATGAACAGCTGATGCTAATGAATAGTCGTGGATTTCAATAATTAATAGATTTACATCTCCTACATTTTATCGCGCTGTATTGCAAGTCCTATCATTAGCTGAATCATACAGACTACACTATTACCTCTCAGTTATCATTGAGACTAATGAGTAAGCTGAGTTAAATCAATGACAAGGACTCGTCTGGAAAACCATTTTCCTCTCAATCAAAGTAAACTAGATTACTACTGTGTCTCCTTATTAGGCCTGATCAGAGGCGAGTGTGCGTAACCGTTCAGGTATGATACCTAGGTCATGTCCGACATGAGTTGGATGGCGAAATGTTCAACGGCCTCTCCTTACAAACGAGCTAGTCGGAGTTATCATCTTGTTTTAGTTGAGTATTAGAATTACTTACGGATTATAACAAGAATATTTGAGTCCGGTACTTCTTACTTTCAAAAAGGCAGTCAACCAAAAATTCTAGTTGTTCTGTGATACATGCGAGTACCGTTTGGTCGTGTGTAAGTTGCAGCTATATTCAATACACGATGACAATTCAGGGGCGCTATTTCACCCTTCAAAGTTGATTTATGTTTCGTGGCATTCTAAGGTATGACTTTTGCAGACAGCATTTGTGACTCATTCAGGACTCACCCTTCCGTCACTGCAACACACCAGGCCATCAGACGCTCATCCTGCGTGAGCAACCATCGATCTACACACGGGGTGCGTGTGGAAGTCAAGTTGACCGAATGCGACTGACTGCTCGAATGTGCACCACTCAGACTGCGTCGTGTGATGGTCGATCCAGACGAACTTATTGACCCCACGAGATTGGAAGGCGGACCCGTGCCAGCTCGCACAGTCACAATAAATATCCAGATAGTGTCTAATCCCAGCAGAAGGAGATTGTGATAAACTGCTCGGTTTGGGTCGGCACCAGTGTCTCGTAATTGAGCTTCCGAGTTCCAGGCTTTTTTGGAACTGATCTCAATGACAGCGGCTTGCATGGCAGATGAGATTTCGTGCTTCAATGATAAAGAGTTACAGAAAGAACATAGGTTTATTCATTTATGTCATAAGCCAAAGCGATTGAAGAACTTGTCAAGACATTAGCCATGCATATTTGAGAGATTTCAGGCGAATCTCACTTGTTACACTGCGATCAATTATGTTAGTTATTTCAATCAGTGGTTTATGATATCGTCTGATTACGCAGCCGATATACTAGTCGGAATTAAACGGGTTAGTGTTTGCGAGTGTTCGGTACTCAAAGTTGCGGACAAGCTCTCGAATAGAATTTAAATCTCTGGTTGAAGTTATCCGCAGTACACCAATTTTGGAAGGATTATCTTGTTTATACAAGTTTTTTCGTAAACAATATCAATTCTGAATTAGCAACCAGTAAGTATTGGAGGAAGTTCCACATTTCTTAAAGTCAACTTTGCGTGGGAATTAGAAGTGAAATTTTAATTCTGACTTAATTTTAGCTCAGGTTAAGAAGGTTTTAAATTTTAGGGTTTATAGTCAAATGTACAGAGAGTAGCTAAAATGTAAGTATTATATCATAAAACCTACATTTAGGTTGATATAGTTAACGCGCATTATTTATGGTTCCGTTTGCATCTAACATCACGTTTTGTAGAAGGAAATCTAGTCCTGAGGGTCATTGGTGTTTGTATGATTATAGGTAGTTGTTTTCTGATGATCTGGTTCACCGAGTCCTGGAATGAGGTATTTGTAACTTATTTGGGGGTTTTATCGATTCACTGTCTTAAGAATGGTGAAGCTCTCAATGTCAACATTTCCTGTAAACGTATAGAGCAACTCGCATGTGAGATCGTATACCGGTGGTTGAAACAGTTCAATAACTAAACAGGAAAACGACTTGTTAAAAACCACATTTACAAATGATGACAGCCTTCCTCTCTTTACACCGTTGAGATTTGATGAGAAGAGAGAAGACTGCTTTTAGATTTAAACATGATCCAACAAGGTATTTAAACAAACAACACCAAAGGCATTTCTGAAGTTTACCACAAAGTATTTTCCTATCTTGGAATAGCATTTGTTGCCCCAATGAATTGGTCATTATGCACGCTATGATACATCCATTAAGAAATCGTGTACATCTGTTAAGCGTTTCTTCAAAATCACTTGATAGTCCATGATTCATTTTAGCAGAAGCAAAGTTATGAAAAACTGCAGAATGGGGCCACTGTCCCTTTTACACCAGCTCTACCAGTATATCTATCAAAGTTATGCAACTGTTCGTCGGTTAGCCAACTTACTGAGGTAACTAATGGAACTCTGGTTTAATATGATCCCAATAAACGTTTCAAAGTTACAAACTTCAGATAAATTGAGCCAACAGTTAGTAAAAACATTCCACTGTTAAGTGGAAGGTGAAGTTCTTTAAAAGAGACTCGTGTTGTGAGTTAACAGCTTATTTTATAACACATAGATTGCTTAGAATTGAAGACTCATTAGAACATTGATTATGTAAGATGCGCGCAATCAAATTAGTGCAGAATTATAGGGTGATTTCGACAAGATGTTGAACGAATTTGTACTTCATTTGCCTCGAAAAGTGTCCACCTAATACCATCTCGTCTTATACATATTAACATGTGTAGATATTGAGCAATACAAAACTGAACATGTTTTTTTATTGTACTACTTGGTGCAATACAAGTGAAACAGACACATTTGAACTCACAGATGGTTTTTCCTATATAAAGACAATTGACAACCAGACAAATCATTCCATTGTCGGATTCCACACTGCTCGCTTCACTGGAAAATGCCAAACCGCTGCCACTGTTCCTGATTCTAACCTTCCTCACAAGTAGCCAGTGCTGTCACTATTGTGGCCAAAAAAAACTTGTAGGTTTCCGTAGTAAACGTGTGAAACCGATTCAAGCCTCTGTGTTGCAAGGTACATCAAGACTTGGACCGCCCGTAAACCTAGTTCTCTAACGATTCTGAGATCGAAGGTGCCATTGACATCCAGCTGAGTACATGGTTGACTCTGATCTTCAGATGGTTAGTCCTCAAACAACTGACTTAGTCTGGAATGGATTCGTAGGTTGCACAGTCAATTAGTACTGATTCGGTGAAGCATTCTATCATCCGAAAAATACTCAAGCTGCCAGGATTTCGTGATTGATATGGGCAGAAGAATGTAAACGGTCACTGAGAGAGTAGACCGACATTTAATGGACAACGTTAAAACGGCTCTTTGTGTCTAACACGGACACTACCTCTACGTGCATGGACCGAACATTTAACTGAAAACAAGGAGTTGAGGTAACTGAAGATGAACGAAACAAGTTGACCGGACTGAAGTCACAAGGACTCCTTCAATAATTTGATGACCGTTTGTACTTTCATTGATGCGCTTCCAGACTGCTGAAAAAGTATCAGTATGAGTCTGACACCTGAGAAAAATACTTCAAAACTCCAGTTAACTGTTTGCTGGTCCATGACCATAAAAGTGTTCGTGAATGAAACACTGGGTCTCGTGACCCTCGGGACTGAGTCCAAGAAAGCCGTCTAATTTAACTACACACGGGAGCGCGCTTCACTCGAGTACGCTTTTGCCAACTCTGCGGAGAAAAATTTCAAAGTTATAAGATTATCTTTTCTATGCTATCGTACATTTTCGATTGTCAGGATAGAGAACGTTTGTTCGCAGTTAGTCTTGACATCGGTGTTAAACCTTTCTAGATCTTAGTAATTCGCAACCAACACCTGAGAGAACACAATATACTCGATCGAATGAAAAATCTGCTCATATTGTAGTAATTGGATTGGAACCCCTCTTCTTTACGTGACCGATTAGGCGTTTTCTGCCTGACTAGTTCGTCTGGAGATAAGCTGTTGTCCGTAAATACTTGGGTGATAGATCTTCATTGATCAGCCGCAAACACGCTGTCAGATCTGATCATTATCTGCTTCTTATTCCTTAGGCCTAAGTACTTCTAAATGTACAAACTCAAAGGGATAAGCCAAGTCCGAAGGATGTCAGCTAGTCGTCTGTCCTGCTGACAACTTTATGCCGATAGTGTAACGAAGTGGCGTGAAGTGCGAGGTGGATAAACGAAGACCTGGCGTCAGGTTAGTTTTCGGCTGAGACCATCGTAACTCAAACAGTAAGTTGCTGAAGACTGGCTAATCTGGCTCAGTGGTGTAAACGTTATCGTTGTTTCATCAAGTTGTCTGTGTAATAAGTACATTTAGTGAAGCTCGGCAGTGAAAGCCGTCTTGCTAGTGACGTCTTAAATTCAACTAATACTCGGCTGTTTGTTTGCAGGGTCCACGAAACTTGATGTTGAGTACTTAAATATAGACAGCTCTTTAGTTAGTTGGGTCGTCTCTCCGGCTGACGACGTTGATGATGGTGATCATCATAGTACTTTAAAATTTCCCTCTACTCCTTGTAGACCGACATTATCAATAGTTGCCTGCTACTAATGATGAAACTATTCCAGGGTTTTCTTTTGTTAAATGTCTAGATTTCTTTTCAAATCACAATGTTACCTTTTAAAGCAGTCATTTTCAGTAAGATAAGAAAATAATCACTGGTGCTATGAGTCACACAGTTTCTGACCTATACTGCTACCTTGACGAGGTGGTCAGGCTTGTGTACTGTTTTGATCCGGCGGGCTATGTTGACTAGGACTCCGGTCCTTCCAAGTGCAACCTTGTCAGACAGGCCAAAGGGGAGTAGTCAGACGAAAAGCAGTTTCACTCACAGGATTGTATGTCGCACTACTGACCGCATAGGAGTGCTTAGGTAGTGAGACACGATCCTATGGGCATACAGCAGAACTATTTTCATAGTTGCGGCACTGCTGTCTTCCATATCAGGAAGAAGGGGGTTAGAAAAGGTACCCTCAAACAAAGAGCACTCCGATCGTCCAACTTTTGACCGTGACCGCCGGCGCATTATCCAATACGGTCGAAAAACATCCAGTATCTCCCAAAAATCTGATGTAGCTTCGAGTACATCCACTGCGCGCAGCAGTGCTCAGAATGAGACATCAATGTCTTATTCACTGCGCCCTCGGGCTAGGCAAGCCCCTCACTGCCAAGTGAGTCAGACTATTGAGTCATTGGCTCCGGGTGGGGTCCCCCAAGAAAACCCCATATCCTGTTGTCTCGCAGGTCAGACTTTCGAGTCAGAGGCTCGGGGTGGGGTCCCTCAAGTCAACCCCCTTCCGCGGCACAAACGACCGGAATGTATCAGAAGTTATCGTTCTCTCGACAGTGACAGTCATATTACTAACCGATCTCGACCTCCTCCTACTGTTTTACCCCCTATTTCTTCTGCCTTCCATATGCCCTCCGGTGATTATTGTTTTCTGAGGCCAAGACAACTGTTATGATGATGATGATGATAGTGTGTAATTTCACTAGTCAATGCTTCCGTCCATGCTGTCTATGTACTGTTCTCTTGTAGTTTTGTGCATGCTTTTAGAGCAAGATATTACGTTTGAGAAGATCATTCAAAAATATTCTAAAACGGTGTTCATCAGACAATGTTGACAAATCATATTGTTTCTGAGCTCCCAAATGTTTTGTTACAACTTTGCTGATAGTAAATTATTTTCGGCCTCCAAATCCTTCTGTTCTGTTGTTCTGTCTCAGTCCATTCTGCTTTCTCCACAAGCCAGGAACGTAAACTGTTATTTTTACGTACAGCACGGAATAACAGTCCACCCATTTACCACTTCACAAGTTTACAAACTGACATTTGATGAAGCTTGCTGACTAAAGTTTTCACCAGATTATCAGCTGATCTTGTGCTATAGTTGTACACTCGTACTGAATGTTCACCAGTTCGATACATATAACCTTTTTACTTATCCCCACTTGAATAACGACGGTGTTAACATTTTTGGCTAACGGTGTACAATCCTCTCCTACATACAAACAACTTCATGTGATGCTCGAGAGTACATCGCTCGGTCCTGCACACCATAAATCAGTCAGCACAATAAACTAGTTTTTAAGTACGGTCGTTCACACCATACAAAACATAACAAAGTGAGAGCAAACGGTTTGCACTCATTAAGCACTGCCGCCGTCTTTTCCTGATGGTTCATTAAAACGCATATTACTTTGAAATACCATTTGTACACACAAACACATAGTTTACCAGTTTTGCGCTAAGGAAACGAAAAGGCATTGCTATAGACGGCCTGGCAATCGAGGTTTCGGAAAGATGCGTAGAGGATGCTACATATAATGAACGGAAATATCTGTGATAATTTTTCATAAAGATGGTTATTTAAAACAAATGAACAAAATGCACGATTTGAGAATCATCGAATCGCAACTAATCTGTGGTATCATTAAGGTGTGATAGAACAGGTGAGAAACTAAGGCTGTTTGGTCTCACGCGTATGCACTACACCGCAGTTCCGCACTACAGAGTCCTATCAAGAAGACAGTTAAAGAGTCCATTTTTTTGTTGTCTAAAACCGTATTTGTGCACGAGAAAAAAACGACTGATTCAGCGAAAATTAGCGGAACTGTTCAGATCGGTCGAGAGGTAACATTGGTTAGTTTTTTACCCGTCCGACTTTTTATTCCGCTATGCTCATCAATGACCCTGACTATTTTTTCCGACAAAAGTCGATCTGAGTAATTATTTCGGAATGTTTTTTGTTTACTACGTCCTATATAAATACCTTGTAATTCTTTTTGCCTTGTCGCATATGTTTTGGGCGAAACAAAACTGTTTTTTTTTCCACGCGTTTTTTGACTTATCTTGGGAACACTTACGTGTACAGTCGTAATATTTTCGGGACCGAGATTTTCCGTGTTGATTATTACAAGGAAGAGGGTTCGATTTCTGTCAGGCGCTCCACTATATCGAGAGCGAACCAGCCTATCTTTTCGAGGGCTTACAACAAAGACATACTTTGCCTGACTGTCTCATGGAGCTTTTATAGCAGACTCAAACACGATAAAGCTTACTCTCTACATCTGAACGTCACCATGACCGTACAATGATTTGACTTCTCTCGAAACCCAAGATCGCAACTACGCAAAATACCTGAGCTCATCGTCGTGCATCTTGTTTAGGTTGCCCCAAGCTGACAATGCCTTATTACTTCTACGTGAACAACTGTCACTTACATTAGACTATCACATCTCAACCTATATAAAAGTGATTGATGGGGGACATCACTTGACCTGTCGCTCAGTAAACTCTTTGAAACCTGTAAATATGCGTTTTCTTTACTTGACACAGTTCAGTTTTCATTACCGATAATCTTGGTATCGTATCCAAGCAAAATCAGTTATGCATAACTTCGATTATGAGCAATGTGTACTAAATGATACTTCCTTGTAACCTTCGGGGCTGAAACATCTAGATAAATCACTTGCCTTGTCAGGAATTGTGAGCATAGAGTGTACCACAGTTGAGATGTGTACTGAGGTTAATATAGACAATGCCTTAAAGAATACACTTTTACCTTCAGTCAACGTTTTAATTTGCAAAGGAAGAGTAGTAGGGCAAAATTTGAGCTAGTTTACTCATCAACGAAATACACTTGTTAAGCAGTTTAAAGAGAACAGAGGACATTAATATAAATTAGAGGGATAAGGTGGTGCAACTGACAGTGGATTGATTAATCATAAGCACTACGTTTTCCATGCTATGTGAGTGATTTTCTAAGATACACGTGAGAAATTTAAAAATATTTTTAGTTACATTCAAACACAACTACCTTGTCAGTCCGATTAAGATGAGGAGTAAAGAACACGTCATGGTGTTCGTACAGCCCAGTTACTACGTTGAAAGCAATGAGGTAAATGTAGCCAACTTCCTTTTGTTCACCATCAAAAAATATGATGAATCTTTTGGAATTAGTGTGTACAAAATACAGCGTCAGCAGTATGACCTACGCATAGAAAAGTAAGGCATACACACCCAAGTGAACATGGCTGTGAGTCTGCGTATGATAATTCTGTCGCGATAAAGTTATGCACTGCTGAAGAACTCTAACGAGAACAAAATTCCACCCAGTACTTTTTTTGAGCAGCAGTGAGTAGAAAGTCTATGAGAGTGAGAAGGCTATATAGTTTACTGATGAGTAGTAGGGGGTTTTGATTTTCATATAGATTGAACACCACCCACAATTGATCGTAGCTGTCGCCTTCCTATAGACTTTTCAGTCGGCCCCTTTCGAACAGAAGAAGCATTAGACTCCAGTTTAGCTCTCATTAGAGCTCGTCAGTGGTGCATATCCTCGTCACTGCCGAGACTAGACCACGGCCACGCTGTTCATGAGGCAACCGTGTTTACCACCGCGCCATTGCCCTCACGTTAGGCACGACCGAATCATCATATGTGAACACTCAACCACTTATACTAACCAAAATTCCACAGTACTTATTAGTAAGTAAAACACAATTCAGCAAATTTGGTGCATTTTGTGGGTTTGATTTGAAGAGAAATCTTAATCGTGAGGTTATTCATCGGAATTAACAAGATTACTACAATGTCTTCTCTCTGGATATTCTCAAATGGTCTGACTAACGTTACTTCAGGTGTATAGCCAATCCTTATGTCAGCTTACATGTGGCTTTCTCAATCAGTCAGAAGTGGTATAAATTCCAGTCAGCCGCTTTCGGAAAAAGGTTTACTTTCGCAAAAGATCTTGTCAGTAATGCATATTATTGGCCACGTCCAGGATATGAACTCTGATCACACTTCCACGTGGTAACCATGTTGACTAATGTGAAATCGCCCTCAAATTAGACACGGCTGAGCTACTATATGAAAACGCTCAGCCACATTTTCTTATGAGTATTGCTTGTACCGCCTAGTTGTCTCGAGGGGAGACACAGTAACAGTGCTGTTGACTCCAATGGATTAACCCATGATTAGAATTTCTCTTCAAGTCGTGATCAGGGAAGCCATTGAACTAGTTGAGTGATGTTTTAATTCCTCATTTTGATTGATTTTGGTAACTAACCTTACCGAAGCAAAACATGAAGGTGATTTAGCCGAACAGAACGAACATACAGTATACGGCTGTCCATTTTTCTCTCCACCCTCATCAAATCGGTTACAACACACTGACCGGCTCAATAGGAAAGCCTTCTCCTTCGCAGCTTACGTATGTATTTCATTTTGCTTGATAATGACATCGCAGACAGGCCCTATTGTTGTCTCTCCTGCTTTCGATTTCGTCGGACGTGTCGGCACATCAAATCCTGAGGTCACTGTGGACGTGAGATAATCTTAGAATCTACAATGGAACTTGTTCAACCGACAGTTCAGCATGAACAGCCAATGCATCAACACGGTATTAGGACTAAACAACGGGGCGGATTGGCCAGTGGACATGTTGAACGAAAGATCATGTGTATTTCAACATTTCTTCAGTTGGTCGGTAGTGAAACCTAAGACAAACTTGAAAGGCCACAATGAGTCTTTTGCTGTTCCTTCCCACACTTATTTTAAATTTCTGATATACAGTCGCTAGAAAACAGTTTTTACAAATTTATGAAACGTATTCAGTCAGTCAAAGTTGCCAATGATTTGCACATCTCAACATCTCATTATCAAACTACACACGCGTCTTATTCCACCTTACGATTAATTTGTAGGACAGCGGCAATTTGCAGTTCGTAACGATCAAGCCTCTATGTTGATAATACACGGTGCCGAAGTAGTACAAGGTGCTATCCCTTCGGTCCATTCAACACTTCCGACCGGCTTTCTCAAGAAGGTCCATATCCTATATGATAGGCAGATGATGGTGCTTTGGGAAGCATATCAGGTCGCCCAGAATATCCAAAGCAGTTTTAAAATGTTTTTATACAATTACTTTTCTTGAACGTTGCACCTCCTTCCTCTTGTAGACCTGAAACTGATCAAACGTTTGTGGGTGGCCCCGAAATAACTAGACATCGCTCAAGGCTCCAAAAGGAGCTGGGAGTGACTTTATACCTCTTCTGAGACCGTGATTGAGGCTTTTTCGCTGGTGGCCCAAACGCAAAGGGCTGACCAATTTCATTCTGTGAGAAATAGAGGTATAACACCTAAGTAAAGTAACTCACATGCTTCCCTGCAGTTCAGGTAACCGCGACCCCACGGTCTGGAGTATAAGTATCTGGTCTATCACCTCTCGTCTAGTCACCGGTCACAATTTCGATTACCTGACTCATGTGGTATTGATAAGATCCTGCGATGGCAAGACAGCTGACCACTGCTTCACTGGTGGCCAATGGGACCACCTTTCTTCTCTGTGAAATGCTTTTCTCTCCGGTGAATATTAAAGTGTACCATTTTGATTCTTTAAGGAACACTGGCTCTTGGATTTTATTTTCAAATCTCTCATTCTTCACACAACCAGAACCTGAGTACCCCAGTGTAACTGTGTAAAATGTTTTCTAGCTTCGTATGTGTTTAGTGAACTAAAACGTCTGGGGTTTCAGTGAGTGCGACCGAAAACACCGTAAACTGTCTAAACACTGGTTTTAAAATGTATGTACACTTGTGTTCTTCCATGTCAGGTGACCTGTTGACTCATAGTTTCACAGATCCCCTTATTAGGAAATGGAAATTTCAATGAAAGGCCAGGCACCTTCCTTTGTGTATTTGGCAGTATTCAACAATCATCTTTTAGTAGGACATCTATGGTAGATCTGTAAAACAAAATTCTTTCGAATACTTTCCACTTCCACGAATTTAGATTAATCACACAGTGTATCAGATCGTTCTACTGGCGACATAAGTTTACGCACACTGAAGAACACGATTTAATCTTGCATATGGTTTGCATGAAAAAGTAAACTACTTATCACAGCTTTCAATTGTCTTAGAAATTGACATTGCGCCCCCTATATATCATGGTTTAGACAGAACTGTCTTAATTTGTCAACGAACTGGTTCAGGTTGTCCGCATGACAGCGCCCAAGTTCCGTCTTTAGATGAACAACGCAGTACCATCTTGTTAGTAAGTATAATGGTGGCCGTTACGAGGGAACGCGTAGCTTAACAAATTCGATCAGGCACTACTGTGACCTGAAAGCCGAACACACAAAAGGTGACTGTTGTTAGGGTAGTAAGCACACACAGCTTCACGTCTGGTGCAGAAAGCATTGGCGGCATTGATGACAGTCACGCATGCGTGACTCACCGTGGTTTACCAGTCCGTAATCGATCCGAATAGCCACTGAATCCAGTGGTAACATGCTAACACGCGTGCGCGCGCACACACACAATATCAACATTGGCGTCAGCACACATTTGCAGAAAAGTGTGAAATAAAGTAAACGAACCATATTCATCAGTGATACTCTGTCTAAGAGCTAGAGTATTGTCTACCGTAATACATCATTATTGCAGATTGTAGTGAGTGCAAAGAAAGAGCCAAAACTAGGTACTATCATTCACCCCTTGATGGACTTTCGAGATTGGAAATATATGAGTATACGTGTACAGCTTGTACATCCAGGGCCAACATTTTGGTTTATGTCTTCACTAACCACAACACCAAAAAACCATGTATTTAGAGAGGTAATTGTATCTTCCCTTCTTGTAAGCATGTCAGAGAAAACAGTAATGCAACACTGTTTCGGTCGACAAACGAGAGATGCGTGATGCTTTTCACACGCTTCTGGTTTTGGCTTGTTGCGATACCATGCACGGGCGCCTTCTGTACGGTCCACACTATGTGGAATTGTTACCAGTTGAAATCTGCTGACATTCCTTGGTGGTGAATCTTTTTCACGTTCCCAGACGTGTACTAAGCAAGGTGACCATCAATTTCCGACAGTTGTGTTTCTTTAGAGTCTTATAAATCTAGTGTCTAGCATAGGTATTCATGTTTAGAATATGTCCTCAACCGGCTCAGGTGACAAAATCATACAAGATGAAGTTGAACCGCAGTGTTAATTTCATCCTCGAGTCCAATTAGCTGTAACAGTTGAAAAGCTTATCATTAGTCTAAATTTAGCGTATAAACTTCTAACTGATAGTCTTGAATTATACCATAGACTATAACCTGCAAACTTTACTGCATATATAAATATAAACGTTATGGAGTATTATAAACAGGGAAGGTGAATACTAAGCCCAATGTTGTCCATCTGCAGGAAACAGTCTTGACAATAAGTTTTCCTATTTTCACTGTCCCCGTCATCTCACTAACACACTCTGACGCATCTGTTTATTAACTTGAATGCTTTAATGGCGTGTTTAGGTGTCCTATTCTTCTGAGAATACACTTCTTGCTTTCATCGGGAAAGTTTTACTATGATACATAAATATTTTCCACTACTTCCAGAGATAGAGTATTGGGTTCAGAATATACGAGAAATCATGCAAGATGCTAAAGGTCGTAGTTAAAATTCACACACTGAATAAAACTGGCTGTTTAGTTGAACTTCGCAAGCAAACCCATAGTAACACACACACGTGTCCTCTGCCAAACAAAGGCATTTCAAGCGAGAAGAAATCAACTTACTCCATACAAACGTTCCAGCATAGCCAAAGCTCGGTCCAAATATGAAGCGTCTTCGGAGGTAGGTTCCTTCGTCTGAAAATGATTGAGTAAACATCATTAGAGCAATTCATGGAATAAACCACCAAAACAAAATTCTTCACATAACAACGACTTACTGATATGACCTTTTGTCCGAACAAATGTTTGCATAAATAGTAGAAATTCTTTGTGTCCCGAAAAATGTCTAACACATCGGTGATTTCACGAGCGTTGGCCTGACGAAAGAAATACATATGATTTGAATTGCAAAATATTTCAAGTTGTACCGAAAGTGCACGCACTTATTTGTACAAAACCGACAGAAGATAGGGAATTAATCACTAGGAAATATTTTACAAAACTGGTAAAAACTAGATAGGTAGATGTGTACAGTATTTCGACTGTGTTATGACCACGAAAAAAGACGATTGACCTGGGATGCTTTTTACTGCCAAACGTTCATTACAAGGTATGTGAAAACACGCAACAACCTAAGCAAACGCCATTTTGCACGGCTAACATTTATCCTTGGCAGTCATGCATCGCCAGTCTGTTTTTTAAGACACGTCCTCCATAGTGCATACACACGTTTCCAATAATCGTTTCCAACTGTTGGTCTTCCTGACATTGAGAACTACACGTTGGTGTCCGAAAGTTGGACTTATGTTGTGCTACTGATAAGCGGAGTTGCACGTTATGCAGAGCAGAAACAAGAGTAACGGTTACGTTAGATGAGTGCTGTGAATGAGGTTAGTACATCTGTCTATGGTGTAAGTACTTTTGGCGTTATACCATAAAAGAATGTTCTCGCAACGTATGCGGCTACCGTACTTTATGAAAAAATCATGATGTCATCTAGGAGTTTGAGACAGGCTGAGTTTCTCCACAGTTCTAGTTAGTGCTCATAACATTAGCCCTGATCTATAGGTTCCATTAATTTCGAGACAAACGACAAAACTAACTAACAAATAATTTAATGTCTATAATTTCTATCATCTTTCGTTCTTATGGTACAATGTGTAATCGAAGTTCACCAGTTGAGTGGTTACAACCGTGAAACCGGTCGGGTGTTCCTGGCGAGTTTTTGTATGTAAACACGTACTACTTACACTCCCATAATTTATAGTTAAAAAACTATTGAAATCAGTTTTCTACGTTTCTATCAAATATTTATCAAACATTAAATACTTTATTGTCGTCTCCGACGGGTGTTTGACTAGGCCATATAGTAGGCCAGTAACGTTCGGTAAGAAATGTTTGGTTTTTTCAAGACAAAGATTTTTGACCTATTCGTTATTCGGAGAACCTCTGCAATTGTGACTTCATCATGTGCTAGAGCTTCTTCAAGCTCACCGCCTTCCGTTCCCCCAATTTGCACTGTCATCAACATTTAATTGACATGAGATGAATAAACTTACAAAGCGCCAATTCCTCACGTTTTTCAAGACAGCATAAAATGATCGATATTCATGCAGAATCTCTTGTACAGTAGGAACGTAGGCACCCTACTTGCAAGCTATTTATACCTTCAATACATTATCAGTGTGTTCAGTCTTCCTGAGGTAGCTTTTTATGGGCTTTGGTGGTTTCTTTTTTTACCTTTGTCATACAAGTACAACTAGTACGGTCTGACGATATAACAAACAAACAAATTTCAAATGGCTCTGTTCACTCGAAACTGACCTCACAATCAGTCTTGAATCGTATGATGCATATCTATGTGGCATTGCAACATTTACAATTCTTTGTGAACGGTCGGCGACAGAAAAATACGGAAGGTCACAGTTATACTTGAACTAATCGTTGTCCAAGTCAAGTGAGCTACGGCAATGTCAACGTTGTGTGACATCTTGAGGTTTACCTATGGTTTAACATTGGAAAATATGACACCAGGTAAACTTAGGAGTAAACCTGACTAGACATCAATTCAAAATAACCTCACTAAAACATTCATTACGCGTAGGTATCTAGTAGACACTAAACTTTGGATGATTACCACTTGTTTCGTTTCAGCATGACCAAGACTGAAACTGTAATCTTTCTGGTCTCATGACCTTCACAATGGCGTGAAAAAACTTTAACGAAAGTGGAAAGCATGAGAGAAACCGTTATGAAACTGTAGTTGTAGAGAAGTTACGTATTGAAAAATCGGTCGTTTCGAGAGAATACGAGGGTGACATTTTACCATAGTAGATTTTCTAGAAAATGTTCATCTTTTCTATAGGAGAGACAAGTCCACATGTATAAATGTTACTGTGGTACCGGAACATTTATTCAGTCAGAGTGATGAAGCAGACTGGGGGTCAGGCAGAAACCGTGGAACAGTGAAATAAGTGGGCAAACAGAAAAAGGAGAGGATTGAGGCGAAAAAAGCTGATGATTTTATGTCGACTTGAGGTCTGACCTTTTCATTTTTCGGGTGCAGAACTAACAGCATTCCCGTCAGTGAAGTTGAGTTGTGGTAGTAGTCTTCACTGTGTGTAGCCCGCAAAATAGGGGAAACATATTGAAAACTGGCTAAGAATGTGAAAATAGCTAACGGAGGTCACAAGTGTTCTGGTTGAATGAAAACGAGAAATTGAACGTTATGGGACGACAGATGGATGTATAAACTTTCTGAAAATGATGAGCTAAAGTTTACTGTACGTGACCTTTGGCTTGATGTTGATATAATGTTATGTGTGCACCAAGATCAGCGGTAACACTAACCTGAGAACGTATGTGTGACCCTACAGTGGAATATATAGCATAATTGACTTTAGTGTTCACGTAATGTATTTTAAATGCCGGACTGTCACGTTGATTTTAAGAAATTGAGCGGGTGATAAACAGAAAGCGTTTAGGATCGTTATTCCACAGGTTCGCGCAGGGCATCCCGTTGTAATGCATACCAAAACTAGACATACGGTAGCCATCATCGATGTGGTCTCTGATTCTCCGCAGTGGCGTGTTGAGTGCGAAGAAGTTAAATTTAACTAAATGTAATGTAGAATGTCGTAAGCAATATTCATTAAAAAGACCAGCCCAGAAGTCATGTTTAGTTCGGATGGCTCACTTCGTAAGAAAACACCATACTCGAGTGTCGTTTTTATTAGAGTTCATCGGTAGTGCATATCTTTGTCCGAGCTAGACTTCGTACTCTGACCCTCGTGTTTGTGAAACGAATTTGTTAACCACCACGCCAATAACTTCATACTGGGCGCGATCGATCGAATGATTATGGCGTTCATTTTGAAATTTTGTTTTACTTGCTGAGTGATGTGGTTGAACTGCCTGATGTAATAATGCCGTTTTCCTTAATGTATGGATGATCAGTGACGCAGTAATCGGCAAACTTGCCTCACAGACGTGTGCACTGCGATTCAATCCCGTACATAGGTTCAGGGGTATGTTGCACTGCTATGCTATAAAAAATATGAAACTAGGCTGTACTGTTCCCTTACAGAATGATCTGCGTTAAATCCAACCTGAACACGAAAGCTGTGACCAAATGCGATTGATGTTCAACTTCTTTCAACTAAATTTATCATTACTCATCAGTGGCTGAATGCATGCATACATTTGTTAATTGGTTCAAATAACTATATAATAGAGATCTGAAGTTTCACAAACATAAGCAAGAACCAAAACTAGTCAACAGGATGTACGTGTGCAATGCTGATGATGCATCTCAGCAAGATCCACGTGTGTGTGTGTACGCACATGGACAAGCGTCTAGGCCAGACACCGCGTTTGACACAAACTCGGTGACTCACTAACACATCCCGTCTTTATGCTATTAGACAATTAGGTGTTATATTCAGTTGCGTGCACAAAACGAAGGTTACCAGCATCATAATTATCGATTTTATACAGTACACTGAAGCCAATACTTGTTTCACTGGTGTTGTCTTCCACGCGAACACACGAATGACTGTTACTCAGCGAGATTTGGGTGACATAAGTAAAGTGTGTGAGTATAAGTGAACTAATGTTTTTATTAACAGTAATGATAAACCGATACCCTACAGTAAGCAACATCCATGAGAAAGCTCGAATTCTCTATGCTTCCTTCAACGCGGCTGTATTCATGAATCTTTCTATGAGCAAGTGTATTCGCCCGTTCACCAGCTGAGCCAACTGACTTGCGGAAAATCTAGCCACGAGCTATCATAATAACGTGATCATTTGACAATTGCCAGCGCCAACAAGACGTATAAATTCAGGTAACCATTTCAAGTCTTAAGAAAGATAGGTCAGCAGAATCATGCCACCAGCTATCACGTGTTCAGTTTTTCATAATCTTCTCTAATCAAATGTTAGTTACTACATTCTGAAATGTCTTCGTTTCGAAAATTAAGTTTTACTTTTTTTTCACACATTCAATTGTCCTCTGACTTTTTCGGACATTTTTTTCAACCGTACTGTTACGGTTGCTAGCTTTCACCATTTGTGTTTGCCGAATCTGTTCCATTCTCCCTAGAGCATTTCTTCTGTATTTCTCAACGCAAAATTCAGATAGAAAAATCTTTGGCTTCCTCAAACCTGTGTGGCTTTCTTAGGATTTTAACAGTCAATAAATGGTCTGTTCTCATTCTTCATCGTTAATTGCTTGGCCGAATGAAAACTAGTCAACTTCTATGGTTCTGTCATTGTAACTTGATTTTCTGCTTATAAAAAGTTCTTAGAAGAACTCAATTGTTGCATGGAAACTATAACCTGATTACCAAATAAACGTAATTTACACTGTAATAACGAACGCTAGATAGGGAGGCACAAACAGCGGCAAGTTAAGAATGAGGTGAGCTTTTTGGTCCACTTGCGATACCCTGACCATAGTTTTCAATTCGAACTGTAGAAATCACGCTCTTAGTCATCGAACTTCATGTATGCGTGTTCGTTAGTCCCAGAACAACACTTGTCTTTGAATTGACACGCCTCCGACATACTTCCGTACATTTGACGCTCTATAAGTTGAGCTGTTGTGGGAACGGTAACCTGTACCGGCAGACAAGAAGTTCTGACGGTTCATTGAAGATTGGTTGGAGAAAGTCAGAAGCAGAATTACGGAAGACTGGCAAGAAATACAGTACAAACCACGCTATTCCAAACAGGCTTTACGATTACTTTTTGTTCAGTTAAACACCCATGAGTGAATAACTCAGAACAGAATCTCCCTTTGACTGACTTCTTGTGGTAACTTTCATGTATGTTTGAAGCATGTTATAAGTAAATAGTCGGAAAACATTTGCGCAAATGACTGGGAAAGATAATTCAATCTATTTACGGCATGATCACACGAATTTGTTTGCTCTTTCTTACAGCTTTCCAAGATCAACCTTGACAGCTTCAACATTAGTGTGTTGACTCCATCGGACAGAGATCAATCGTTAAGCTAATCACCTGCAAATATTTTCCTCTGAACACCCTTACAAAACATAATTGTAATTTTGAGGAAACAAACATATTAGCCCAAAAGACTTCTCCATAGGTCAGGGGAATTCGGCCGGGGAGGTGGTACACATGTATGACAGAACGTGATTCGCTGTCAGAAACCACCATGGACTTCGATGGCATCTGCAGAGTTACCACTTCCAAAGTGTTGCTGTTGAACTTATTGCCTCCTCTTCCGAATGTACTTGGACAATTGGCTCAAACAACCTAGTTTTATGAGAACCATCTTCAGACTATTACGTAATTCTTAATCACATAGTTATGGCATACACCCACATCTCTCTAATCCGCATTCCATACACAATTATATCAGGAAGGTATAGTATCTAAAGCAAAATTCCTACTGGTGCTTGTGTACACTATTTGTGGATAACATGAAGTACAAACTCAGTCTTTCCATCGTATGGAAGTATGTCGAACTACTTTCATCCTTGCCTTTCGGGAGTGTGATGGTCTGTTTTATGATTTTATTGTTCTCATTAGTGAGCACAACTAAAAACAAAGTGTGTATGAAGCTTACTGGTTACTTCCGGTAAGCCAGACAGACACTGCAGTATCTCACTGTATGGTCTTCAGTCACTGCAAGTGGAGAACCGCCTGGTAAACGTGCTCAACTGTCTTATTGGTTGAAGACAGTGACAGGTGTTTCTAGTTTGCGATTTGTTTTGCGCAATTAGTATACTATTATGATTTCAGACACGTGAATTACTGCTTTTTATCTGCCTACGGTTTTTAATGTGTGGGCTTATTGTCAGTTGTGATGCATCAAATTCATACGACTGTTTTAAAAAGAACCGGGAGTCTGAGGTGAAGGCGACTCCGACTAAATCAGACCTCTCCGACTTCTGTTAATCTCTAGACTAAGTCAGACCTACTCTTCCTATTCTCATGATTGCCAAACATGCAGAAATCAACAGCAATCACTAGTTTTCTTTTTCACGTTGATGAAAGGCAAGAAAACCCCTGAAAGCACTGGAAATGGGTCAGTATAACGAATTGGATACCAACCGGAGGATGTACAATACGTACTACGTCGATTTCCGTACAACGACCAAACTGAATAACGAAAGGTCCATTGTCTACCATGCCGCGCTCAGGTCCGTCTGTCAAACAAATGCCAACACCCTCTCAAACCAACTTGAGGAAGACGTATACGACTAAGTGTTCACCAGTGACAAACATTGGAACTACCGGTTATGTTCTGAAAGAATCACACGATCGGTCAGTGCGGCAGCCTCAATGAACCATTTTCCTTAACGCATTCAAGGTCTCTTTCCTCAGTGGTTTCTACATCAAAGGTAAGCAAGCAAGAAAGCTGTCAATCACAGTACTAAGTTTGGCTACAAGCAACTACTGGTATTCAGCCAAAGGCCTGATGGTCACGTGGTTTGTAAATCAGTTGATCAGCACGACAATAGCAATCACTTTCCTTTGATGATTCACCGGTTATTCACCTCGAAAATGGCTTTGAAGAGGGCGCACGGTGTGAAAAATGCTATAATGTAATAAGTATAGCAACTGTGAAAATATGTACATTTTTAAGGCACAGGTTGAACAACGTTTCGGTTCTTCATTACAAAGTCATACTTTTTAGACTGCCTTCTGCTTGTTTCGATGCGGACGAATGAGTTCGAAATTCTACGGTCAAATGCCTTAATACGTTTTAACTCTCCAGTCTATGAGGATCACGTTTCGTACTCGTAGAGCTGAACTGCACTGATTATGATCATCTTCTGTGTAGGAGTTTAACGTTTGAGTGACGGACCTTTCTTACAACAGAAACGACCGTAATCCGGGTTGACAGCCAAATTATTAAAAAAACAGCCAACAGGTTGCCCTCTAAAAAGCCAATAACCAGAAGCGGGAACTTCGTATGAAGAAGTAAACGGTGGTGCGGTTTATCTTCCACCGACACAGTCCTAAGGCAGAGTAAGCTAATTCCCGAATCCCTAGTTATTCATTCAACCATTGAACAATATTTTAAATGTCTATGCTTAACTCTGATTTGAAGGTTTCTGTTATAAATAACATTTTAAACTTGCTTACCCTTAATGAGACATTTTGAAAGTCGTTCTGATTCACCATGATGCGTTTCTTTAGACCATTTACTGTACAATTGACTCACGCACAAATTCCAAAAACTTATGAAAATGTTGAGTGCTTTATTAGCAAGGCTCAAATGTACTTCATATGCAAAGGATGCTTAATGTGACATTGACGAAGATTTTCATCACTGTCACCTTTTTCTCCGACAAAACAAAAATGGATCTACGCTTTGGTCTCGTTATTTAGGTCAGTTTTGTGTCCACCTTAAATGTGGTTTCTAACAGTGTCATTCGCCGTGAAAAACTTAATGTCACTGCCAACATAAAACTGCTGACATTTCTTAACTGCACGTTAACATTTATGTTTGTGAATACTAGAATGTATGAATGTTTTTTAATAAAGTCAGTTTCAAAATGAATCAGAAGCTTTGTATAGAAATATGTCCTCGAAAAACTACATTGAAAATTTTCGACGAGCATTTAACTACAAAATCTCCGTGTTAGAAATTTGACCGACTTCTTATCTAACAACATAAGTCCACTTTAAATAAACTAATTTATGGGATAATCGATATCACTTAGACGAAAATGATCAAAACATTAAGTCCACTGACAGATAAAACGTTGATTACTAAATCCTAAAGGGAGATTGTGATCTCGATTATCGCTGTGACACTTTTTTCGCGGCATTTATGAAGCCTTACCACAGCGTAAACTAATCGATGATGATCTAGCACGTGATCAGTCGGGTAGGTGCGATGATCACCCCTTGTTCATAAGACTGAAAATTAGCTCGTAGCTCTAAGAGTTACGTTGAAATTGGTGAAGTTTGTTTTGTACGTTTTCTGTGCTATGATTGATGTTGTGTCGAATGGTAAGTCCGTTAGAGCATGTTTGGTTTGTGTGGATCTTAAATTGGCATTATTTCGCCTATTGCTATATGCAGTGTACAACTAAGGTGAATTTTGTACCATGACTGTGCACACAGAACGCATGTGTGGTTTTTTTTATATAGCTATTATTGCTTACTTATCAAAACCTTGCCTGATATTGTTTGACACACCCTTATTTTCAACCACATCCGATTGTTTTAACGACGTGATTTTCACTGACTGGTGGGCATTTTGATTGCACGATTTTTGAGTGATTTTTCTGGTGAGTAGATCAAGTATCTGGTCAAAGCACATTCAAGATGAATTAACGTTTCTACCGTAGTTTTTGTCAGTAGTACGTTAAAACTTATAATCACTTCGACCGCCTTTTCTGTTTTTTTTTGGTATTTAGACCCGACCGTCGTAAGTAATGTTGTTAGACTTGAGAAGAGACTCGATGATACAAAGTTCAAGCCCCGGCTAGAATCAAACCAGCAACAGAAACAACATGCTCCCACGCTGAGCTAGGAGGTCACGACGAAAGCTCTTAAATTTCGCAGCTAGACTGAGTTATTCACACAACCCACTGTGTTGCTCATATTGTGGGTTACATGTCAATGAGTGAATCATCCCAAGTCTCAAAAGGTGGCTTAATAAGTTGCGCTAAAGCCCCCAAAAGAAGCGCACATCCAAGGTTTTGAAGGCGTCTGGTCGGATTTATCCGGACTTACCACCGTCAATAAATCGAATGAGGATCACCTTACGAGAAAACTTGACGACTGCCACACTCAGTCAGGGATATTTTCGCTGTCCAGAAGTCTAGCACATACTTTGCATGAGTCAGGCAACTGAAACTTAACAGATAGATGCCCACTACATACTTGTTATATAGATAGATAGGTACTTAATAGAGGGATGTCAGACTCGCTCGCATTCAAACGCAAGGCTTTCTGTTTTGATATGTCATTGAGGACAAATACCAAGATGATCTATCACAAAGCCATAAGGCTACATCGCTCATGTGCCTCAGGTGGGAACCAACAGACCATAATTCTTTACCTTTTTGAAAACCCTAGTGCAGAGTTTCCGTTAAGTAGCTAAACAGAGGTCGCTCTGTGCTCACTTTATGCTCTCTCTCAACCCTACTATGGAACAATAGATTCCAGCATCTTAGCACATGTTCATATAAACACATGTTGATCAGGATCCGCAGTGAAGCAGAAAGTGTACCATGTAAGACGTAGGCACTTAACATCGTCTTGTTCTAAGATTTCCTTCTCTGGAACATACTTCGGGATAATTACCGATACATCATTTTCAAATGTTCTCATTTGTGAATGCGTGGTTCGCAGAGTAACCAGATGAATCAAATCACCTACAATTAACTAGAACAAATGCAGTCTTTCTGCAGACTTATTCCGATCGCTAACCGTAAATTGAACAACACTGCCAATGACTTCGTGGTCAGTATTCCAAAGCACATTTGACTTGTGTGTCACGTCTCTGTGAGTATGGAAGACGAACCACACATATATGCATGGAATGTTCACGTGCTCCCATGGTAGTGATTTTTTGCTTCTCTTCGTTAACTTCTTAAGAATAATTTTTATTTTTATGTAAAATTATTTCAGTTAGTTAGACAAGGAAAATAGTCTCTTTAGGAGGTAATGTAGCATAAGTATCAATAGTTTGGTCGTACTGGCATATTTGAGTGTAAACGGGACCGTTGTGTTATTTTGGAAAAATGAATCAAGGACAAGCTTTGGTACACAGTTTTTGGCTCCGAATGTACAGACTAATCCCTTTCTTCAGTTCGATATGAATTGATCATTCGATCTTAAAATGCAAGCCGACCAATTCAGTAACATAACTGCAACTCAAAGACTGTACATTAGTTCGTTGCCTGGTTACCTAGTTTATTCACTGTTTATCGTGATTCTTGATCTCATGGTTGTCTTCAATTTTTTTAAGGGGTTTTTTGTGATTTCTCTTCCCCGAATCTTCGTTGGTTTGCAACTGTCTGCTGGTGTACATGTTACAAAATTGACGACTATCAGGACGGCTATCATCATCTTAAGTTGGCCTGGGACTATGTGTTATTCAATGTAACGAAGTGTTGGTTAAACAGCCGTTAAAAACTAGATGTGTTGGAGTAACCGAATAATTTTGGAAACGGATGGTGCTATAACTCACGAATTGCACACGTCATCAAATACACGGTATACTCTGCTCTTAACTGGGTGTTCAGTGAAGTCATTCACAACACACCACCGATAAATTCACCTAGACCTCATTGACAGACATTTTTCTCCACATGGGAAGACACTGTGAAGTAGTAGCAATGCGTTATATTCTTGTATGGTTACATCATTCATGTTTATTGCCTGGTGAGCTTTTTCGGCTCATATTCAGTTGCATTTCTCGCTTCTGCAGGATTGTTACTGTGTTGGGCTGTCAGGCAGGAAGTGCGAGTATTCCAACTCTCGGCGGAATATCTCAACGCAGGGGAGGTACGTTCAAAAACCCACAGCGAGCGGACGGAGGACGGTGTATGCTACCGGATGATTTGTCGTTCGATCGAACCGGACCAACGGACGAGACATGGCAGCCAAAATAGGATGGATGACCAAACTGAAGGCGTGATTATTCCAACACTCGCAGCAGTATCTCGACACGGCTGTGGAGTACGGTCAAAGCCCGCGGTGGATAGACGGAAGACGACAAGAACGACCGGACGAGCCATCGCTCAACGAAATCGGATCAACGGACGAGAAATAGCAGACGGAAAACCCCCGAATAGAAGGCGCCGATCACACACATAAACCGGGCAGAAGTGCACACGACATGTGAGCGGAAACCGGGGGATGTTGTGGACTGGAATTTTGATTCGAAATCACAATCGCGCGTGTGGCCTGGTAACTAGCGTGTTGGACAATAAAGATTGTGCTTTATTGGACGTCTTTTCGCTACACTATGACGTCGTTTGTCTTGGAATTCGTTATCCCTCTTCATCTCCACGGTATACACAGTACAATACTAATCATTATTGTGGGTGGATTATGATTATACCAGTAGAGCTTAACCAAACGTTACTATCTCATTAACGATGGTTTTGGACTAAACTTGGGTGTATGCTCATGAATAAAATCGGAAGTATTTTCGTCGAAATAGTAATCATTTTGTACGCAACGGAAGCCATTTAATAAATCACCTGAATAACCTATCCAGTTGGAGAGTTTCTCGAAATTGGTCACAGCAGAATAAATTCTTCTGTATTCAACGTAGGGTAATCAGACCGCGGAATATCGCTTATTTAAACCGAAAGTTGTCGAGTTGAAAAGTGTGTACATCACAGCATATACATAGGTGTTCACTTTCTATGGAGTTGGGCTCTCACAACCGTTATTCAAGCAGCACGTTCACCAGATAGTATGTTTTATTACTGTATGTTGTAATGACTAACCTAATATAATGGTATTCCAACATTTATCTATAAGATGCTTGAGCTTAGTGACTTACAGCTAACTAAAACCGTTCGGAGTCAACGTGAATAGTGAACACCTCAGACTACCACGAATAACAGTATATAAACAACTCTGACTGCTTACTAGGGAACGGTTTATAATACTACTAAATTCTTGATCAACAAGACGATGGAATGATATACATTCGTGTAGCTCCACATAACGGAAAATTTTGCACACTGTCACAGCCTGATCCCCATTGATGCCGATCCCCACTTCAGTCTTACATCATTCTGAGGCTTTCATTTTTCATTTAAGGACTTCCACATTGAAGATAACTGGATTTGCTTTACAAACAGGCCATTCGATATTATTTGAATCTTCAAAAAAAGCTTCAAATCCCATTTCATAAATTTCTCCCAGATCAGTAGTTCATTCCAATGGGTCTCTGATGTTCATACTAGAGCAGCAAAAATGTATTTACGGGGACCGATACATGGATAATTAATATCCACTTATGACAGTCTACCCTCTATCGAATTTTTAATCTAACCATCACTGTTAACGTTACGTAAGGAGCTCAATCACCTCTTTTCCCCCGCAGTATCTATGCACGCAAATTAGGAGGCGCTTCAACAAAACTTTTAGTGCACCGTTTAAAAAGTAAACTTCGTGTATGTTTTATGTGAATTTCACTTGCTCATTTCCACCACACAACTCGCAATGGTGATAGCGTCCACGTGGTATACGCTTTTACGAGCTAGCATTATCCTCAGAGGTTTCCCATCCCGCAAGGACCAGAACGATGGGCAAACGGGCTTAAAGAGCAGGAGTTAGAAGTCACCAATCACATGAGACGCTCATAGGCTTGAAAGACTGGTCGATGGGGATATTGGTTTTATACATCAAGATTGAATATCACTCCAATCGAGTCCACCGACAGCAATGGAATATTGTTTCGGGAGTTAAGCGTGTGTGGTGGGTAGACAAACAACAGACAACCCCAATGGAGACGAGAACTAATGTCACGAGTACGTTGGCGCGGATGGTGTAAACTAAAAGTGAACGGCGACGTAGACTTTTTAGGACAAAGAGAACTGTGAACTTTGACGGTGTAATGAAGGAAGATATGTTAGCCGATTTGAACATCTTAGTCTCAAAAGGCATACTGAGTGGACAGTTAATGAAGTCACATTAAACGTTCGCAGAATGAGATGACGAGGGGAAAGTCGCTATGGATGACGGAAGGATGGAAGAATCATTCAATTTCCGTATTCAATAGCCATTTTGTCACACACGTAGTCGAAAACAATCGAGGAACCAGGCACTTTGTTTGATTTAGGTAAACTAGATCGAATCGATACTGAGGACTGACTTATATTTGAGGTCTTGTCAGTATATATCCACAATTAATCATGTCAATCCTGCCTCAGATCTCATACGAAATGCCGTCGTAGGCACACAGAAGAAAGACTATGCTGATCGAAAGACAACCGAACCAACTGAAATTTCGATCCTGGTGGTCTTAACGGCTACAGACTTGTCATACGTTGGATTGCGTCTATTCATTCAACTGTGTGTTGCCAAGTGTCACAAGAAAAGCAGAACATCTACTTAAGTATAGCTTCACAGTTGGAAGTCTGACAGGGTGTTTAAATTTATATTCAGCCTTTCTCGTAGATACCAAACGGTTCACTCAACGTTGGCTTGTTTGTAATTGCGCAACTGTCCACATGCGCTGTAGTGCCAAGTTGCTGAACCCTGTGCTCACGCACACACAATCAAAAATTCGTTAGACGTACATGTAAGTACATGGAAAATAAACCTTTGGATCATTAATGAATGTGTGTCTCCAAACTGCGCGGATCGGATTTCAGTGATAAGACACGTAAACACACGCACACGCTGTGCACCACGTGTGCTCAAATTACCTCGCATATTGCGAAGATGAAATTGGTTTTGTAACCGATGCGAGAGCTGAGTCACAGGGTCTAACACGTATGGACCAAGGTTGACTTCCGAGAGCCAATCAGCGTACTGAAACGAGGCCGTCTGCAGAAATACACACAGGTGCACGGATTCAAAAAGACCGTGATGCCAAAAAACTGAATGTTCTCATCGCGCTGCCCCGCTACTTGTTCAGTTAGCTGAAGTGACACTCGAACAAAAGGAGGATTGACTCAAAATCACCAGATCGATTTCGAATTAACACGAACGCTTCATGGTTGCAAGTTGGCTCGTAAAATCTGTTCGTCCGTTATCGAATGAAGCAGACTACGCATTTCACATAAAAATTATACGACTACCCAATTTTTCAGTGGCACCTGCTCTACTGGCATGACGATAAATTATTTTTCACAACAAATGAACACAAACTGTCTAAACACTGCAGGCTGTCTTCTGCTTCAACAGCTTTTATGGGAAATGAACTGTGCGCAAAGGAACGGAAAATGCTTGTGAGAAGGCTATACGGTCACTGTAGATTTCTGTGGTTCTTGCGAACTGATGTGATGGCCCAACGAGATATGGGCAGGTAAATGTCAGATGCTTTGAACGCATAGCACGCGTCATCACTTAGTCAGCACTGCTGTGACCGAACCGCACAGTAGTCTGGTAGACAAGTGTAAAACACGTGACTATGACCCATATCGCAGTTGTTATTTGGGTCATACCATAAAGATGCAAACTATCAGAGGGAAAGATTGTTACCGTCCCAACAGAAGCAGCTGGACAAAAAGAATACTCGGCAAATAACTCTGACGGTCTAGAGATGCTTCTACGGTTCAGTTGAGTAGGCCAAACGAAATCGTACAGATGAGGCTAAAGTAACGATCTGTAACCTTAACGAAACGAGCCATTGTACAAATGCCACGGTAGTCCCATAATATAACATGACAGTACTCGGTTTACAGAATTATGCATTGGTGCGTTGGTTCACTTACTGAACGATCTGGCAACTTCATATATGGCTTAAAATGCCCCATTCAGAATGAGTCAAGGGTTTGTTAACCAGCGTAGTTAGTACGCACTTGTCAGGCAAATGTCCTTCGTTGAATCCAAGCACTGTCTGCTTTAAAATGAAGTCTGTTTGCGTGCGAACACTTGTTTCAATAAATTGCACAAATCTTGTTTACCCCACGTGGAAGTAAACAAAACTTCCGACCAATTATTGATTGCTCATTGACTGCGAATACTGACTTTTCTGTCTGGACACTTGTTGAGCATGGCCAGTGAGGAAATCGGAGAGCAACATCAATCCTGACTGACTAAACGAGTGTTTCCCATTGATGGTGATGTCCGTGAAGTGAACTAGATGATAACCTCAGAATGAGCACATGGCCTCTTAAGTTGGAAGTCTATGCGACACACGGACGCGTGCGTGAGCAGGTTTCTCATAAGCATTGAGAACGCGTGACGCGATACAGCAAACCTAACTGGGCTGATGTGGGTTTTGCGTGTCGCCCGGTAAAAACCTGTGACGGTCTGTAGTATCAATCGTAAACTTTGGAGCTCACTTGCCGAAAAACCTGACCAGCCCACCTCTTTGACATGATCAGATAACACAAAAACGATGCGTTTGTCCTGACTGACAGGAGTGGCGTTTTCATCGGAGAGCGGGCTGTTCGGTAAACGAAATGGCAATAGAATCTACCACAAAACTAAAACAGCCAACCACCAATCAACACTCAGCCGGAGATCATTGTGCGCAAATTCACAAGGCTTTGGGAAATAACTCTTTCTAAGAGATGTGCGCCTTCACAGGCGTCATATTGAGTACAGTACCAACCCCTGTCTAACTTTGGCGGTTGACGAGTTCGTTTTAAAGCAAACGGTATATCAGTCAACATCACCCCGACGTCTCCAGTAAACAGTAGCCTAGTAGCAATTGTTCACTCTTTTCATGAGTGTACGTCTGTGAAGTTCGTCAGTCCTCTGTGGTTATTGGATAGTTGTGTCCTCAGTCAACTTGCAAAGGTAATCCCTTTTTACGATAAGCCTTCTTCCAAGATGTAAATGGGCTGACAGTTTTTTTTATATGATGATGACGGTAGTGTTCTTAACAGAGGAGCAGACATGTGAGACTGTATCTCGACTTGTTTTGTTGCATGATGATGAGAACGGAAAATGGAGTGTAGAAGTGCAAAATAGTCAGGAAAGTCGAAGTATTGGGTTTTCAGAATTCCAAAAATGTTTACGGTATTTTTTTCACCTGAAAGCTAAACACAATCGCTTAAGAGCCAAAAGCAATCACCTAACAGTCTATATCGGATCTCAGAAGGTTGTTCTTGATTTTTAACTGACTGATGTTGGAGTTAAGATGATCTCAGTTGACTGCCAAACGATTTCCTTCAACTAGTATGTGAAAGAAAAAAGTGTTGTAAAACAAATGTAAACAGATGAGTCACTTGATACCCAAATAATGGTAATATCTGTCACTCGAAGTAGATAGAGCGAGACAGGGTTTCATTGCAATGGACGACAGAGGATAGCAAAAGGTGGTCAATCGTAAACGATTCTCAAAGGTGAACACGTTGTGTAAAATGTGCATACACACGGGGTTCAAGGTACAGTCACGATAGTATTTTCACCAAATGAGGGACAAAAAGGCTGCACTCGTGGATGATACAGATGTACAAATTACTAAGGCGATGGGGCCGAGCGACATGACATAAAATGCGTGGATAGCCCAGTTCCAGCTAATCTGGCTGTTGTTGAAGCGGTGTATTGAAGCTGTTCGTCAAACGGACTCTGTTAAGACGCCTGTACTTTTTCTATCCGAATGCGTACTTCCGGAACGATCTGTACGTAGAGCTAATGTCAAACAATTGTACTGTACGGCTTCAACTTAGTGAGGTGCCCTAGTCATCGACTTAACAAGACAATCACTGTGTCTTCTCTCGAAATGATCAGGCAGTCTGGGCATTACTTACAAGCGAATGTGGTTGAATATTTGTTTGCGACAATTCAATCGTCCTTAATGTGAGATCACTGTCACAGTGATCAGCATAGCTGTCTCCTGAAAGCTGGACCAGATAGAAAATTCCGGACGTAGCAAAGATATATCGTACTGACGAACCTTGGCATGAACGAAACTCGAGTCTTCACTTCTTCTCAAAAGTGATTGGCTGAAACGTCACAAGAGGGCTCAAATGTATTGTGAGTGATATTCATTTCAAGTAGTGTGCTTCCCATGTTTAATCCGCTTCTTCGAACAGAAGCTAACGACACCACTTATTGTCAAAATGAACAGCAGGTTAAGCATATAGGAGAAAGTTATAAAATTTACCGTCAGAAATTAAGTACTTTAGTGGAGGAAATCTCCTAGAGACAACAACTATTAGGCCAACAAAGATATGAAACGCCAATCAGGGAATGACGGGATGATAATGACAATCAATAAATGATTGAGTTGATTTTCGTTCACGAGTTAGAGTTTGGCATGCGGGGTTTCGTCCTACACTCTGGAATAAAGAATATTACTCACTCCATCCTTAGATTATGGGTGCAGTAACGATAGCCTCAGAAATGAGTTCTTTAACTCGCAAAGGTTATCATCTTCCGGCTGCAAATATCATTCGGTTTTCTTCGAACAAGAAAGAGGTAGAGCATAGTGCTAGGGTGTGCGTGCCAGCCAGCTAGTGAACACCGAAGGGAACCTTGCCGTGAGTTACCAGATCTAAATCAGGATGGTGACTACGACAGAAGCCGTCAACATTGAGTCAAACAGATCACTGACCCAGTCGGAGGTAATTTCAGACCGATAGTCAAACATTGTATTAAGCAGTAATAACTAGACAATTCGTCGACGAACCTATAAAAGAGGCTGATGGTTGGTACACGCGAACGCAAGTGTCACAGATGTTGTACTATCCACATCTTGAGTTTTATCCAGCTATGCTATCAAACGAAATCAGCAAGCAAATTATTGCTCAACATGTCAACGTTCTTCCTTCTATAGCTAGACCTTTTCTGAATAGTTTTCATCCCACACAGCATCTTCTAGTTCATTAATATGATCGCTGCACACGGGGTAATTAGTTTGAGATGGTTCTAACTCCCAATAACAAGGTCTATGCTTGAGTGTAGTCATCATACCGACACAAACAATCTGACCAATCCGAACGTTCAGATGTCCAGTCAACTTTTTCTGATGGGATTGACAAGTGAGAGGTAATTTGGCGGATCTTTGACCATATGTAGTACAGACACACCAGAACATTGTGTTACGTTAGTCTATGCACTTCAAAGTATTCGCTCACAACGCAAATCGAACGCAAAGTTATCTTTTTATGTGACAGCAGTGTTCGTTAAAATTCGAAGGAGTTTGCTAAAATAAGCTATGGAAGTAGAGTAAAACACAACAATTCTTAGCAAGAAGGAATCATAAATGACTAAATTACAAAAATACGTGTGGATATTACCAACTCGTGCAGCATTACTGAACAATCATGATCACGGGCGTCGACTAATTACAGCATTCCAGTCATTATGTGTCATGATAATAGTAACTAACGGTTTGTGTAGCATTTATACCCAAATGCGACTGAACGTTTAAATGTGACCAATTGAACAGACCGAATAAGGAACCACCATAACGATGATCAGTGCGTTTGTTTCACAAACACGCGGATCGGAACCCTACACCCCTCCCTGAGGTGAGTAAAGCTCAAGTCTGATGTTTCTTTTCGAAAAAGTTCGGTTGGAATATCCATTTGAACGTAGAAGCACCAATTACATATGAGCTTTCTTCAACTCATAGTATTTTTGTTATCACGGAAAGAACCACAAGATCAAATTCCAAATTGCAGGCAAAAACATTGAAATAGTTGTAAAATGACCAAATTCCCCATACTAAAATTATGCCGGTACAGTATTGATCTATACATTTCTAAACCTTGTCCACGTGATTCGTTTACCTGGCGGCAACAACAAATCAGTTTCCAAAATGAAAAATCGATAGAGGCCAGATAAGGGTTGATACCAGTTGGGGATAACAAATCGGTTGTAACTAACGCAACGAGGTGCAGACATTCGACTTCGAGGTTGTATGCGTTGCGAACGTACAATTATGAATCGATATTTGGGCACCATGTGTGTATCACAGCAAGGATCGTGTCGATTATGTTTTACTGTGTATGTGTAGGTTTAGTGCAGGTAGTAAATTTTTTTTTTTTGGGGGGGGAGGTGTTATCATATCAAGCAATATTTGGTCGGTGCATTTGTGGAATGTCGTTTTGTTTGTCAACGTGTTTTTAGAAGATCGATCTTAGACTGAACAAGTTTCTGTCAAAACATTCTTTTACTGAGACATTACAGTCCATACACTCGAAATCACCATGTAATTGCCGATAATGTCGAACTATCAGGACATCATTGAATCTATGGGGTTCTATACACATGCTTTCAATACGTTTGCTAAACCGTATTGATTAAATCCAACTTGTGAATCGTGGAATGCACGGCATCCTAGTGAAGATGTTTCATAGGCATACTGTAATCCAAGTATGACAATACTAGAGTGAATGTCATTGCAATTAACTGGGTTTTTTGTTAACTTAGCTAGCGACAGCAAAAACTTGAGCATGTTATTTGATTATGTTTGCTACCGGTTTCACACTCCAACTACGTTCGGCGGCTGTCTTATAAAGAAGGCTAAAATCCTTCCCTAAATGCATTGATTTTTGTAACCAGTAAGGCCTCAGTCACTGGGCTAAACTCGTTCACCCTACCCGAGATTTGCAGTGCTTCAAGGCTTAAACTCAACATCACTTCAGAGGCATTGGGTATATTAATAAATTGGCCGTAGATATATCTCTGGTGCAGCTTTCAGAAAATTACAATTGGCTTCATCTCATAGAAATAACGTTTGTGTTGTTGATAAATCGTTGTGCTCGTTCAAATGCCTTCTGTTGTGCAAAAAGTGACTACAGTGTGAAAAACATCAACAAGGAAGTATCTCACTGATGTTGAAAAACCGATTAGTTTTATTTTGTCATCAAGGGAAATTGTGTTGAAACATTGAGAATATAAATGGTTGCAAGCAGACGAATTATCGATCTACCAGCATGTACCTTAACAAGGTATGCCTTCATAAACATGCGCAGATTCATTGATCTGACAATCATTTAAACGACTATGGTGAGCAATTCAATTTCCGATCATATCAAAATAACTAGTGCATTAAACAATTATAGTCATCCAGTGAGAAGTTAAATTATAAGATATAATGATCATTTGAACTACAACTGTGAAGTCACTCAAACATATAGAGAAAGACTAACCTGTTTTAATAGAGAGTTCAACCATCGTTTGTAAACTCGAATCTGGGTTTCCAGTCTCTTGGTATCTAAAAATTAAACGTTGGAAAAAATACAGCATGAAGATGTTAATCGGTCCTGTAACCACTGCCAACCTAAGGTATTTATTGATTTTAAAGTTTTTCAGTAAACTCACAAGTGGATGGGCTCTTGTGATTGAGAATACCAATGAGCAGTAACGGGATTCTTTTAATCATGCTTATTCACACTAACTAAACGAACAACGAAACAAACGAATTGCGATCTATAGTCTGACCTGATTGTAATGACCGCATACTAACGACACGGCACACTTCATTGCAATCACCAATGACCAGAATGAAAGCACACTTGATTGAAAATGCGTTTCTGCTACATGGTACAATTTCGACCAAATGAAGTCTAGTAATATATTCCTAGGCAATACAAACCCAAAACTTTAAAAGATCACTGAGAACGTTATGAGTGTGTCGTCAGTTATTGGTGTATTGATACGAGTGACACTAGCTTACACAAGGAATTTACGCCAGTTCTAACCATTCACGATCATCTCATTCGGTTGACCTTATTGCAGTGGATGATATTCTTAACAATCAGACTACTTGTTTAGCTAATGAGGCTGACGACCTCAAACGAAATGCACATTCATGATTCTATTCTTGTTGATGGCAAGCATTTGAATAGGTATAAAATATTTCAGTCATCTTGGCACCGCACTTGACCTGAAACAGACAGGTACTGAATAGAAAAAAATTCGTTAGAAGTTGAAGGCACTAAAAGTTTAAACGTGGCGGACAACCTCGTTTGTTGCTTATCGTCTACAAATCAAAAACAACACATTCAATAAGCAAATGGTAACTAAGGTAAGATTAGTGGTATTTCACTACGTGTTTATTTCCTTATAATCTATATGGTTCATATGATATCTTGCAAAAAAGGTATAATTATTTGACAATGTCTCAAGCATCACCTAAAGTAGACAATACTGTAGCTGATGCATAACTACTAACATACCGGGAAAACAGTAGATGAAACAGTGACATAAAAGAAGGATATGAACTGAGGAGAGATTTATTAAAAATCTGTGTCTCTACTTGAAAAATGAATATCAAATGACAAGTGTGAGAAAGATTGAATTGATCAAACACTGATCTGCTCTCCGTTCCACAATCACAAATAACTCAGCCGACCAGATTTAACATAAATGCCACTAAACACATTCAAGTGTAGACACCAGTAGGTCTCTGCTGATCATAGTAGCTCATCTCTTGGGACAAACGTGATTTTCAGAGGGCTTACTGACTTTCCTTCATCCATCACCATTCACCATTGGTTTACTTCATACTTTAAACTAGTTGGCTGTGGTATCCGTAAAAAGCGTGACAAAAAATTGCTAAGCAACCACTGTAGCTAAACAAACCGGTAAACCATAGGCTGATCGAGCCAACTTTTTCTATCATAAAAACTTCACTATTGTCTGTCTAATAATTGCAACCCAAAATGTGAGCATAAACCTTGAGAATGAGATGGGTGTGGAAGATTAACATTTTTTACCTTGCATGATTACGGTTTTGGAAGCAGAAAGGAAGGTTACTGTAGTGTTACCAATAAGTAGTTTGGCATATTTACTATTTCTAGATGAGACCCAACTGTGAACAGTCAAGGCTTGGGCTGGATTCGAACCGGCGAAAGAAACACTGTGCCTCAACGTGGCAAGCGCTCTACCAGCAGAGCTAAAAAGCCACACCAGGAGCTCGGAAATTCCACATTTGGATTCGGTTATTCACTCCTCTTATAGAATCCACCAAATGATCTGGGGGATCGACTGCCACGGCAGGATTTCTTGATTAGTTCACGCTAGAATCCACCAATGCCGCTGTAGAGCGTAAAAATCGCAATACTGCAGTGAATGTAATTCATAAAGGAATGTTGCGTGATATTTTTGTTTTACTGCATGACTAATTACGTGGTACAGATACTGATTACATTACGATTTCGTTGGCTAGCGTGCTGTGTTATTACTACGACATAGAAACTAGCTCTGAAATTGAGCTAAGTACATTTCCAAACGCTATTACACAATCCCAACTACCACAATTACTATAGTTGTCGTCTTTCCTTATGAATCAGTAACATGTTTCCCGTTTTCAGAAATGACAGCTCTATCAGTGTTGCCTAAGCCCTGCGGAGATGAGTCCGTGTTTCAGCCTTAACAGCTACACAGGTATCTTTGTTGTGCCCAGATTGTGGTGGATTATCAAACCGGAGGTGCGAGTATTCCAACACTCGGCGGAATACCACAACGCGGGGGGAGTTGCGTTCAAAAGCCCATAGCGAGCGGATCGGGGGGGCGACTGGATCAGACCGACGGACGAGGAATGGGAGGCGGAAACAACCCCCCCCGCGATAGAAGGGGCTGATCGCACGTACAACCCGAGCAGAAGTGCACACGACGTGGAAACGGAAACTGAGGGGTGTTTTGGTCTGGACTTCCGGCCCATAGACGCTACTGCGCACGTAGCATGGTAACTAACGTGTTGGACAATAAAGATTGTGCTTTATTGGACGCCTTTTCGCTACATTATGACCATATAACCTAGAAGAGATCTATCTACGAAAAATCTTGAATTTGGCTGGATTCGAACAAGCGACAAAAACAACATGCCCAAACGCGACAAACGCTCTACCAGCTGAGCTACGAAGCCACGCCGGAAACTCAGAAATTTCACATTTGGACCTAGTTATCCACCTAACCAACGGTGTCATATGGAATCCACCAAATGATCCAGCCGATTGACTGTCCAAGCGGGATTTCTCGATCAGTTTACGCTGGAATCCACCAACGCCACCGATGAGCATTGACATTGTGTAACCATAACGTATTGGTTGTAGTCTGAAACTTCAAAGAGTATTCAGGATATGTTAGAAAACAAAATATCGTTTACTATCATTCTCACTGCAGTTCTGAAAGCGATGTCAAGTCATCATCTACCTGATTAAACATCAGTTTTTTCCACACCGACATTCGATTAGTGTGTTCTAGGAAGGCACTTAAATAATTGTAGTCGATAGTTTAATGTAGTCAACGAGCATGCGGTCAACAGCCATTTAGTGTGATGTGAAATGTGAGTGACCCAAACTCAAAATCCCATTTACGCATTTGGTACCAGAATCAACCCTAACGAGATAGTGAGCAGATTATAGCCATGCTCATTAAAGTCAAACTGTACGTTATGTTATTGACCTAGTACATCGCATTATGTCTGAAGTTTCTCATACATTTTTTTAAATCGACCGGTTCACAAATACTTTGAGTAACGGTGGACGATAAACTACCTTTTATTAAAGAATGACGGGTCATTCTAACTAATCTCTTCGCCTATTCTTTCATTTTTCTTCAGAAAAGGAAACACGTTGCATATAACCAATAAAACTTTTGTCCATAAGAACCAAACAACAAAACAATGTGTTCAGCTGTTTCCCATATAGTGATAAATGCCATGCACACAAAAATGTTCTACTGTATAATACCAACATGTCAATTCGTTTGAACGGCTCCAAACTTTCTTTTACTGCTAACATTTAAATCACAGTGTTTGCTGTGGATTCCATACATTTGAAATGTGAGGATAAAAAAGGGAGTGCTAAACAACTTTTTAAAAAAGAACAGCCGGAAGATAACTTTAGTGATTAAGATGTTTTGGCATCTCCATTTTTGATAAGTAACGATGGGGGTGTCGTAGAATAAATCAACTTATCAGATTCACAAAGCAGACAATGAATTTAACAAAGATTCATTCTTGTCAGATACCGGTTGGAAACATGAACCGATGGAATGTGACTGGTCAGAATGTCAAACGAAAGTCAGGAGAAAGTGACATCTAAACTGGTTGTAAGTCGAATTGCAGATTCAAATAACTGTTTCAAATTGAGGACCGTGTTTTAATTCAAAATTAGGCATCACCAAACTATGATTACGTGAGGGCACTATTACAGTAGTCAACATCGTCGATTCATGAAAGAATGGTCGAGGTTCAGAAGTCGATCGTGGCAAAGATAAACACTCTCTATTAACTCTGACAAAGGCGAACATCGAGTCCAGCTCTGCTTTCTCAATGAGATCGACTGTAAAATGTACGCGAATAAGAAAGCTGGGGTGCAAAAGTGAACGTCCACCAAATGGCCTAATGCTTGTCATCAAACAGAACACATATTTGGATACTGAATCTAATCAATCTGGTCCGCTGAATCGATTTCGTTCTAACATAAAGTAACTGACTTCGAACTGTTTTCACGTTGCACATGTCAAACTAAAAGGTTGATGTACCGGAGTAGTGAATTGGTATAGATTTACAAATACAACACGAACACGGTATGTCAACGTTTAGAAAAATATAAGGAATAACTTTACAAAAATTTGAATAATGGATATAATATCGGTCTAGAAGATAGAAGATCAGCGAAGTCGAACGAAATTACTCACACTCGAGGAAAAATACAAGGTAACAGTTAAGGCTTGTTTTCTGTGTTCCATCAACATACTAGATAAAAATGTGATTAGTCTGATGACTACTGGAATTCTGTAAGATGTTTTACGTTTAAAAATAGAAAAATCGATCGAAAACTACCGGAGGGTTATAACCGGAAATGATTCTCTCGGAACTTTTGTGTATGAACTGGTTAAGATTGTGTGGCAAACCTTAGTGGGAAATACGCTTCAGTTTTCAGCTCGTGTATCAGGGAAAATTACAGCAGAACGACGGAACTGACGTGAAAGGACGCATGTATTAATAAGACGATAGTTCAGGATCCAATGTAATAAATAAAGCTCAGATGTACAAAATATAGAGTTAATTGCTTGAATTGACTGAAAAACGTCATCATTTGACATGACCAGCAGGTCAGACATAGTTAAGATACCTGACAGAAATTCTGACTACATTGACCGTTATCGGTCATCATTCTAGACTGTATAAATATAAGTAAGAGGAGATGGAGAAGTAGGTTGGGTTTCTAACGCCTTTATCTAGAAATATGTGATTCAAACAACTAACTTTTGTTTTACTGCCGCATAAACCCTCAGCTACATCAAGTTTAAATCTGAAACAACCATTTTCCGTCTAAAGTTTGAATGAAGCAGACAAGGGATTGACATGACACAATGTGTAATTTCAAGTGGACAACAGAACACGGGCGACAGCCTGGAACCAGAGTTGCCGAACTCAAAACAAACGTTTGCTATGATATGCTCAGGCCACTGCAATCAGACACTGTCATCCCATTTTGTGCATACGAAAAGAACTGTTGGTGACGTTGATGCTGCCGTTGTAGTAGCTGAACTGGTCTTGAACTTTGACCTTTTGTGATTACTTTGTGGTTTGTAATTTTGAACAGTTTAAATCGTCTGCAGTAAACACCAGTGGAGATGCTTCGAAATCTGCTCGATTACAAACCGTGTCATGTCAATCCCTTGTCTGCTCTATTCAAGTTTAAATTTATCAGTAGATCTACAGAAAGGTTTGGAAATGTTACAAGCAGATGTCAACATTAAAAAGAACATATCCCGTGAAATGACTGAAGTGCAGCAGTCAACTATCTACCATGTCTTGGTAGAGTAAACTGCTGTGTAAATTTGAAATTCCTAATTCGGATGTCAGTTTGTGTTGATTTTTAGGAACTGTGTTCAACCTTCAGTCGTTTGTTCTCAAATGGTTTGTTACTTGCTTTTGTTCATTTCACTCTGACAACTCTGTCTCATATAAATGTTACGTAATTAGCCTGATGATGAATAACCGAAAACGAGCTTATTCGCTACACTGTTGTTTTCTGATGCCCTGCTCTCATTGGATGGCAAGAAGTGTCATGGGCCGGACGTTAACAAAATCTTTCTTTAACGCAGTCATATACAATGACACCAGATGAGTACACATGTGCATATAAAGTATGGTCACTTATGCTACAAGAACTGGACGGTATGTGCATCGTTTAATTGTTCGTGTCCAATTGAGCTCTACTCAACGGAAATTTGTCTAGTATTCTCGCCTGACTGATTACCGTGGACAGGAGTCATCAAGTGAGACGTCGATTTTGACATTTTGGCCAATGGAACATTCCACTGAAATCGGAATGCACGACCAAAACGCAATGATAAGTGAATGGTTTAACTGAACGGCTCAGCGATAAGAGTGCCGCTATTGATCATATGGTAACTGGTTCGAGCTCTAGTCGTAGCAATTTCTGTTGTCTATGTTTGGGATGCTTGATAGTACTCATCCCACATGTGAACTTGTACATTACATGGTACCAAACACATTGTGATGAAAGTACTGAAAGCTTATAACACAGATCCTGTTTACAACTGTGGGGTTTAACACGTAACATCGGTGGACGTGAAAACGTTGGAAATGTGTTAAAACACTCCAGTTACCCAACTGACGATTATCAGTCCTTACCACAGACTTTGTGGAGCATAAACTCAAACGGACTAGCCGACTGAACAGCCCGGGAAAAACCAGCTCCGGCACGCATACACTGAACCCTACTTTCATGTATAAATTGAGCAGAGTTGGAAACGTCGTATTATCGCAAATAATTGACAGTTATGTAAGGTAAACCATGAGCATGCTTACAACGGAAGGATCTGTATGTAAATTGTCCGACAAACACGTTCCATCCATGAATGAACACAGTACGTCTTTAAGCCACATTAACATACCTGAAAAATCAATAGACGGATGCACTGAAGCGTGTGAAGTTTATTGCATACATCCGACCACGGTATAGTCGTGCAATGAGAATGAAACAATGGAATTACTCATGCTAATTAATGAAAATATAAGCCAAATACACTCCTCTCTATTCATTGCGTATACAGGTTAACTGTGAATTTGACTTAACAAGCCAGTGAGTCAATGCTGAAAAATAACTGCCGTTAGTTGTGTGACCTACTCAATACAATATGAGAAAATGAGCTATTTTTTCATGCCCAAGATTGCACCAGATGTCGAGTGAGTCAAAAGCAGTAGGGTCTTGATTTTGCTCCCTTTTATGGAGCTGGTACTAGTTCTAGTCTAGAACGCGCATCTCCCCTTAGTCACACTGAGAATAAGAAATTGATTTGTGCCAAACAAGGCAACATATTCCACACAAACCAATTATAATATCCCATCGAAAGACAAACTTTGTCTCAACAAAGACACACATCAAGCCGATGAGCATGTCACCCTCTCAGATGGAGCTGGTTACGTGCGAAAAGACCAAGTCTCTCCGCTTGGTTGATTGCCTCAATAACTACGAACTGTGTTTGTAGGACAGACCGTCCAGCAGATCAGAGTTTCAAACAGAATTGAACATATAAAATGTTCCTGATCATTGACTACTTACATACATGTTTTCCTGATTGAGAATAGTTTCTACGAGCAGCATAACGCCCTCAAACTCGAGTAATCTAACGTGCGGCCAAGAGCTTTGACTCGTAACGCGAACAGTACCCGGTTTGAACCCACGTTCAGACTATCTCCACCTGACGAAGCCGGTCGTGGAGTATCAGCTTGAGGATGAACATCAAGAGGCTTTGGAAAGATGTTTGTTCTGTCGCGCAGAAAGTGTAGATGATTCCCATGAACAAAACCGGTGAGCCTTGTCATCATATTACCCCAGTGACTAGTGCTAATCACAGTGGCAGTAATATCTCTGTGATAGTAGTTCGTGGTTCACCATGATCAGTAATTAACTGTTGTTTAAGTGTGGGTAGACAGAAAGAAATCCAGCGAGTGTACAATCATGCTGGCTTACAGTAGCCCCCGACGGATAGTACAACGCCGATAAGCTTGTTATCTGTCTTCTGCGTCCCAGTCGAACAGCATGTAGTTTCCAGTGTTGGTTACTACATCCTACACTACTGAATGATTATCATGCAACCGTCACGATCGCTTGCAAATTAAAGTCACTCGCTCATAGTAACTTGAGAAATCAACAGCAATCTTGATAAAACTTAAATAATAATCTTGAGCGTATGTATACGCACTGCGACAAAATTACCGGGCCAGCCAATTTTTTGATTAGTTTTATCAATATGCAGTTGGTAATATCTTTTTGCAAATTACTGCTCTGAGTCGTTAGTGAGCAGAACATGAAAATATATTTTCAGTTGTCAAACAAGTATGTCAACCTTAATTGCCAGTATATAAAGACGGCTGCGACAGAATCACTGAGACAGTTAGGGCAGATAGCTTGCTTGGAGCATTTCCGGAAGATGTGGTCAGTCTATTAAATTTAAAACGGTATTACATCGTTTCGAACTGCATCTGACAATCTTCGAACGCACATACCATAAGACTCGTGATGTCCTATTCTTGTTAAGAACAACGCTGAATTATGCAGGAGCACCTAAAAAAAAACAAATCTACATGTTTTGCAAGTCAGCAGCCTCCAGAGGTCTGCAACTGACTTGAGATCCAGACTGCAAGTTGTTCATTCCAAAATGTCAATGTCGTGACAACCGGTCATCCACTGATATGCTTCCGTCTTGTTCACCTGGAAAGTCACAGTTCCTTACATTTTGCCCCGTTTAACTATAAAACAAAGAAGTACCAGCCTGTTAAAACAACCCGTCGCATTTTGACTTTCATTAACTCAAAGTAATCATTGTCAACAAGTCATGTGGTTGACCCCGTCACTTCGTTTATGGTCCAATTACACAACCACAACCAAGTTGTTGTGGTTCTCCGATGTATTGTCAACTAAGCACCATGCACTGGTCCTTTGTTGGCAAAAGGTGCTGACGCAATCAATTTCGTGACCTGACAATAAAACCGTTTGCCCAACGCCGACTATAACCGTATGACGTTCGTTGATTTCATTGTTTTGTCTATATGGCCTAAACCTATATAACCGAATGTTTTATGAAGTCGACTGATGACAACAGATGAACTGCTTGCATCTCGCAATGTGTAACAGCTGTGTTGACGGACGATGCAGAAGTCTTAGAGGCTATAGGCCTGAAACAGGTGTAACGCTGTCACCATAATTTCGTCGCAGCCAACTGTGATACAGTAAACTCCTGACTGGATACATTTTGTGTTAATGTGGCGATTTGGAACAGTAATACGCGACGGCTCACTGTTCTAAACAAAATTATCTGGGGATAAAGATGACCTCCATTGCAAACTTTGACTAGTCTTGTGAAGCAAAGCACTCTCGTGGTATCACAATCAAACCTTCCAAGCTCCTATTGTATTAAAATGTCTTTCTTTTAAGACGAAACACCTACATCATAGAGATATCTCTGCCTTCTCCGAGTGGTGTTTTGTAGTTACATATCTGTTCATAAAAACAGACACTGCATCTATATTGTCAACGAATGCCTGCATCATAGTGACCTCAAAGAAAAACATAAATCATTGAATTATTCTGTTTCACTCAACCTGACGTGACATCATAATGAATAGATTAGATGCACTACAAAGAATGAACCATTAGCAACCTGACGATTAATCCTGGATTGATCACACAACGTAAAAATGACAAGACAAAGTTCGATACAAATGGTCCACAAAAACCAGAACACCTCATTCATATTTGTAACAAAGTTGAGAGACAAATGATTTTGCGGGAAAAACTAAGTCAGAGACCGAACATGGGCTAAATATTTGTCATGATATAGTCATCTGTGACACAGATGGTCAGATACCATTGGTTAAACACAAACGGTTTGTTTATTTGTGCACTTACATTTCTGACGCCAAGTTTAAACTGGATATTTATTAACTGAAAAATAGTGTACAGTGGAATTCCTGCTAACCGATCATTTACGGACAGTTTAGTAATGAAACTGGAGCTCGAACGACCGAGATACTCTTCTGGAAAACGCAGTTCACGTACAAGATACCGGATGGCTTACACTTGATCAGTAATAACACATCATAGCCAGGTTCAACTTGATGCATATATTGAAACTCCTTGTTCAAAAGGTCCATCGACCGTTAATTGACATCGACTTGTCTGATCTTAAGTTCGTTTGTCACACCGTGTTTGTATAAGTATCTAGGATTATTTCACTTCTCACTCAAAATAGTAAACTATGCAGTCCACAATATATGTTGGCTTTTAATAGCTGAAAAATCAGATGGATATAGTCAATCTCTGGTGCCAATATGGACTCCTTAATCCAAAAAAGTGTTATAGATTGTGAGCCACATTTTTTATGAAAAGTAGTACCGTCGTTAGTTCACACAGGCTGAACATCAAATACAACTGACTGAAGCCTTCACATAGACTTTCTAGTCACTTATTTTGGGGAAAAACGTTACAATCCACTTCTACTGTTGCAAGAGGTGATGAACAGTGCATGCGCTTGCCATGACCGGGAGATGAACACCAGCCATGGTTTCATAGGAAAACTGTAATGACCATTGCTGAATTTTATCTACTTTGCTCACGTGTATTCCAGTCATCCTCTGGACACTCTTCGTTTGTTGATCGTACACTGTCTTTACTTACTGAGGATAGGTTTTGCATTCTGGCACAGGTGCAGAGAAAACATGCCATACAGAACTTCGGGGGACAATGGTTTTGGAGTCATTCGGATACGTCTTAGCTGTAGGAATATCTTAAAATCATCATTGGTTTTAGTGTGAGGTGTACTAGGGTCTTAGTACTTCTGATGTAAGACTTGAAACGGAAGCTCAGACTCAAAAAGAATCGTAGAGAAGTTTTGAGTGGTGAACTAAGATTGAACAATACTAGAAGATGGTCGAACGTTAGCTGTTAGACAACAACAGTTTAAACAATCATGAAGAAAACATCAGATTTGATCGGTCGAAATCTCAGAGGAGTTTCACCGTTCATTGTTTATCACAAAACCCGGTGATAGTAGTGGACAGAGTTTTTTGTTGTGGTCAGACGAACATAAGGTCTTCTTTTTCAGAGATGATTAACTCTTTTTGATGAGCCTAGTGCATAACTGAACGGCAGCATACGTAGTTAAGAATCAGAATTGGAACCGGTGGAAACTACCTACGAAACCAGGGCAAATATTTTGCCATGGCACCTGCATCAGCCGATAAATATCGTCCACAAGGGATGTGCTAGAGATTTCAGGCTTAAGTGGAAGTCACATTTATAGTGACTTAAATTAACCTTTATCTCTTAAGGCGTAGTTTTATACTTGTCTGTATGCACTCTTTTGCTAACATCACTTATACATATGTTTAAAATCATACACATAATTTTAAGCCTCATTGATTACCGCGATAAAAAACGGGACTTTCCGCTAACCGCTTCCAGCTTTCCACTCTCTGTCAAACTGTCGCCTGATAAATTAATTACATGGTGAAATATTTTAGCTCCGTGTTTTTACCGACCTTCCAACGCTTATAGTTGCTTATTAAATCGTGTGTGGTAATTAGTTCTCTAACGCCATCCGAATATAATTTCTGAAACTGTTTCCTTTTTTCGCTTACAGTGATCTCGCCAAACTAGACGAGCTTTATCTACTAAAGAGGTTATCCCATTTGGCCCACACGAATTTTATTCCATCTGTGTGCACATCTCTGAGTCTAAGATTGAATCAATAGCTGTTGTCTTTATAGTTGTTAAGCACTGTCCTTGGTTGACTGTTACTTAGTTAATCAAACCACTTTACACTACACTGTATGGCGCTTATCCATTTTGGATTGAGGTGTTCGTATAGGCATGAAATAAAGGAGTTTTGACTCAGGACACCGATTTAACTCTTTCAATCCGGTGAAACATGACTTACGTTTCAAGCTGCATTAACCATTTACTTACACGGAAGCAGACAAACTGGTTTATCATATAGATGGAACATCACCCATAATTGATCGCGGCTGTTGTATTCCAGTCGACCCCTTTCGAACAACAGAAGCACTAGACTCGAGTGTCGTTCTCGTTAGAGCTTGTCATTAGTGCATATCATCGCCACTGCCGGGACTAGAACTCCGGTCAGGCTTTCATGAATCAACCATGTTTACCACTGCGCCATTGACCTCACATTAAGCACGATCGAATTATCATATGTGAACACCCGATCACTTTCGCTTGTGAGTAGTGATCAGGTTGCTCGATTGCCTCGAGAGGAGACACAGTTACTGTCTGTTAACTCCAATCGGTGACCCATCGACTAGGACTTCTCTCTAAGTTGAAATCACAGAAACCATTGAATTGTTGAGCGGTATTTGACTACTGATTTACTGGTTTAGGATGTACGGATAAAAAAAAACAAGTTTGAAAACAACGTCCGTATAATTGAGAAAAATATGGAAGTCGATCCAAATTAAGCTGATCTACCTCAAAAACCATATGAACATGGACACTGAACATACCACCGTGATTGTTTTGAATATTCCAATATCTGAGGGAAAATATTCCTTTTGTATTCCTAGAACAATCACTGAAACCCATCTGAGTAATTCAGAGTAAGATGTAACTCCCCCACTTCCGTCTGTTGAATATGAAATCAACCAAGTGGCACTGTTTCAAAGGAATTTTGCTTATACTCTAGAATACTCTTCAGAGTTATTGACCAAGAGTCGTTGTTTAACTGTCAGTGGTTGGCTGTTTAAACAAACGCACACAATTGTACAGTGCGATCGAAACGGAACAGATTAATATGATCAACATTCTCTCATAGTACTCAACGAGGAAGGCAACAATCGGGACGGCGAGTATTAACATGCCACCTGCTGACTGTGTTCATGGGAAAAATCGATTCCGAATCTAATAACTGGCCTTGAACTGGACGTATTGAAGCCATGGTGTGTTTGGCGTTGAGGTGAATTGTGAGGACTTTTATCGTATACCGTTTTTGTTTTCGTTTCTCACTAGAACCCTACCAGAGTCCCTATCCTCAAAGAAGATCTACACGAGAATTTCTGAGCTCACCCGGACACATATCATGGAACTATTAAGTAATCGGCCTACCGGGAATGTTGGTTAAAACCTACGTACTAGGATAAAAACGAAGTAGCGAGTCTTTAAAAATAATTTGTACATTAAGATTCTTACGGTTCGTTTATCGATTTTTAGAAGGGCGCAGTAAGCCATCTTAAGATGGACTCCAATCGCATTTTCTTACGATGTTCGCGATTCGGCGGTACATGCGGTGGCATATATTGATAAAACCATTATGGGCTTTCCACTTTTGGGGGTCCGGATGTCATTTTCCGTGTGTCCCAATGATACTGTTCTCTTACGTAATGGCAGTTTAAAGTAGTTCTGGGGTACTCCGGTATTGCCCTATATTATTGGGCTGGCTCAAACTAAGCTTATGACAGTGGGGCAGAGAGTACAAACGGAAACATCGCACTAAAGACAGTGAGGCGTAAGCGATTAAACTAACACGATCTATAGCTGGGTTCGTAGGGCACATGGTAGTCGATCAGGTTTGGCATAACACAATAGAAGGATGCACAGAAGAGGTGCAATCCAGATAGAACGTAAACCCACAGTTTGGCTAACACGGTTATGCCTCTATGATGATTACGACTTGTTTGTTAACCATACTCACTTTGGAAATCAATCATTTTGAGCCTACGTACAGAATTGGGTGTTCATTTCGATGGTTGTCCATCCACTGCTTGTCTTATCTTGATGCGCTTCGTTTTAGCCATCATATGAATACAAAGCAATACCAGAGAAAGCGAACCCCTCTTGATATCTGAAGCCGACATCGATTCACGAGCAATTGTTAGCAGTATACATTAAATTATTATCGGGAAATCTTAAGAAGGAAATAGTACAGCTTTAGGTTTCGTTCGTACCTGTTAATGATAATCACTGAGGTGTGTTATTGTCCAGAATGAAGTTGGTTTTTCGTCATGGTGCTTCTGAGGCAAATGTGTTAACCGCGTGAGGATGAAAGTTAGATTACGGTCTGGATAGTGATGTGCGCTATTAGTGTGTTTCAGTTAGCGATCCACAGTTAATGTTATGTTTCAAAATGATGCGATATAAACCTGCAGTGAGATATGTCGAACTGGCCCAGACATTCTACACATTTAGACAAATAGAACAGTCTGCAGAAACTGCTAGCGTTTCAATAAGCAGTGGTTACCTAATCTTCACTAATTATCGATCAGTACTGTGACCATCATTTTTCAATCGATAATACGTATGCCATTCGGCACAATTTCCTAAAGTCGGCTGTACAAACTAGCAGACACGGGTAACTTTCCAGAGAAGCAAACGTATGTGTGTATAACATGATGCGTCAAGATAGTAAGTTGTACAAACTCAACCACACCGTCCGATTACTATTAACTGGCCAGTCCACTCGGTTGTTCAAGTCACTGCATTTAAACGAAAAGCCAAATAACTGACTGGAAAAATGAGTTTACTAGAAAGTAGGCCGGGTGGTCAAGTGTTTTAAAGAGAAAGAGTTCTTCGGGTCAAACTAGTTGCTGGTTCAGTAGTGACTTGAACCGCGAATAAGGCTGACAAAACATTGTCAGATCAATGAGCGGCTTCTCATTCACAGGTTGAAATTTGGTTGGTAGGGTTTTGTCTGTACCCTTCTTTATGTCTAGTCTCAAGGCAAAAAAGGTAGAAGGAAGTGGAAATAAAACTTCATAAAAGCGAAAATAAGGTTCATGAGTCAATCAGCGTGCGTTTTGTGCTCTACAGACTTGCTAATGTCACATACCAACAGAACGAACGTGGTTATTGTTTAGTGGTAGTAGTTAAACTTTTGAGAACAGCTAGGTAGTCCCTCATCTTGAGTAACACATGACCTAAATAGCACATAAAACAATCGTATGGACCGCCTCTTACGGTTTTTGTTGTACTTCTTCTTGTACTGTTCTGTTAGTTCCGGTCTTGAAGAACACAGTACACCTATCACATACATTCTGAAGGTATAGAACAACTGTATACGTTTTCTAAAGTAAACGGTCTCCAAGGTCCAAGGTGTTGAAAAGAGTGCCAGGAAGAGACCACAAAAGAATGCGGTAATAAAATTTTATTAGCATTCAACCAGAAATCGTTTGAAAGTGTGTGCGTGTGTGTGTAATTCAGCCGCTTGCTAACTTATGTAACTGTTGCCTAAACTCATATATTACAGTAATGTTTACTAAAAAGCAATGCTGATGGAAATAGTAAGATGAAATTTCAACACGATTTAAGGAGAGAAAGGACGTTTGGAGGCTTTTCAAACAAACATTACCTTCATTTTTTTAAAAGTCCTGTTTATCGCAACTGCAACTAGCAGAATTTCTCTATCCTCATGAAACACACCTTCAAACCAACATTCCACAACCGGTTTCGTCCTTGTTAGGAATTCTCAAACAAAGATCGTCTAAGTATAAAATTGAACCGGCAACCATTTGATTTATGAACTAAGACTCTTATTCGCTCGGTTACCAGTTCCATGATCATCTGTTATGACCGGAAAATTTGTATGTACTTGAAATGTAACTAACTACAGACCCAGTTGGTGCGGATAGATGCTGTCCTCCTCAGATTTCTAGTTCACTTAGGCTACGTCATAAAGGCCATCGATTAGTGAGTGCAGTCTGTCAATCTCTGGAAGGCTGTATCCATTTACATCAACAAGTTGCAATTGAATCAAAGTAGCACTTCTACTTTAGCCCGCAATGTTAAATAAGCTCACAAATCTGACCCCTCAAGGACGAAAATAACTATATAATGCGAATCAGCATCGGACAAGCTAGTGAGGACACTTAAACCGATGTTTTTACGGTAACTGCTTGACAGCGGTCTCCATTATGTGAACGAGTACACGTGAATATTAATGAGTGACAGCGAGGTGTAACTCACTGAAAGACATCGAACGTTAGAAACAGAGATGTAGCTAATCTATTTATACAACAATAGGTTACCTTAGGACGTATTCACACTTCCGATTACGTTTATACAAACACATGCTTCAGTCAGGCTCCTGTAAATGTCATTTTGCCAAACCATCACAGTTTGAGTAGCCAACCTAGAAGATCGGTTGAAACGTTTCAGCAAAAAATTGTTTCTCACAAAGCTGACGTTGACATTTAGTAACGCGTAATTTGGTTGATATCTGATAGTGGACAAAACTATTTGGCTCTACCCAGCGAGTGAACTTCAACTCAGACACTTTCTGGCTATGCGTCAAAATGTGGGTTTACAAACTATTATGTTTGCATTGTAGTAACATTTGAAAGGAACCAAATTAATGTAAGCTGTGAAATCCAACCATTTCCCTAGTTGTTTTTGTGAATCCGACAAAACGAAGGGAAACTACTCCCCTAGAAAAATGTATCTGGAAAATCCAGTCTTCGAACGTGGTACAAAACCCTCTAACCTTAAGCAGGTCAATTAGTTAATTTTGATGCAGCATATTTGTGTCACAAACCTTTTTTTGCTTCAGAACGGACTGAAACAACTGTGTTGTCCTATGATCCACGTCCAATGTAGTTATATGATGTTTTCTGAGCATTTTCCATTTCTGTTTATACAGATGACTTGTGATAGTCAAAAAACGTACACTCGCACGTGTGTGTTAATCGATACCAACATATGAACGTTTCTCACATAAACATTAACACTGTAAATCGGCGGTCATATGCAAATTTCTTGAAATGATTAAAATCAGGTTTACTGTTTTGTGGTCTTCTATTGGTCTTATCCAACTGATTGGTATGCGTGTTAGCATCCAGCACTTGTCAAAACCGATGTGCTAGTAGTGAATAAACAATATTGTAAGGTATTATCGTGTCCATTCCAGAGTCTTGATCTTATAGCAAAAACAGGCATGGATTCCGGTTACCTTCTGCCGAGGTAAAAAGTTAGTTATCTAAGTTCTCACACTAAATTCATCTTAACTTTTCTACCGAATATCGATTATTTCTGTTAATCGATTGTCACGTTAACCTTCACGCACACTCACGATATTGCCTGACTGAATGTCAAATCCTAGGAGCTGCTCAAAATTGGATAACAAAGGTAAGAACAGAATAACATTGAATTTTCTGTGAAGGGGTCACCTTCTCTGTTTCCAGCAACAGCAGTATGCATTAGTTGAGGTCTAATGTGCTTACTTCTCTTCGTGTGTTGCCGTTATCCTGCCTTATATGCCGCCAAGCCCTCCAGAGAAGTAATCGAAGATGCAAAAATGTCTGTAGATTCTTGGTCGTGAACGCTACTCAATCATTGCGACTTCGACAGCATTCTGTGGAAGAGAGGTCAAGTGAGCGGATAAGCCATTGATATAATGCCATGACCGGTCCAATAACTTTGATCGGACAGTTTGACGAGCAACTCTTCTCACGATAAGCTCATGTAGCTCGCAGGGTTTCTATGAAGCACATGTTCTCATTCGACTTCCCGTGATGAAATCAGGACCCATCAATGTGCATTCTACCGTTTAACCAATAGCTTTTCTCTCTCCTTTACTAGCCGGCATACCGAACGCAAAGGAATTCTGTTGAGTCCGACGAGCTTGAGAAAGTCATGTGTGGGGTTGAATCGTGCAAGTTGTGAATGAATGAATGGTCCCCATTTGTCGGACGTCTTGCAGGCAATGCAACTATTAACAGTCGACATTAACAAACATATTTGTTCACCCTAAGCGAGTGAATATTTCGTCTGTGAAAATAGGTGCAAGGGTAGTGTTGTATAACAGGCAGTACGGTAAATGTGATTTCGATTACAACACTCCTGAGGAAGGCCATCCGAGGTGATTGAAACGTAGAGTATTACAACTTGCTCGTAACGTTGTGTTATCAATAACATGTTAAACACGACGCCCAAGCTGTTTGACTTCATTCGTACTAAATTTGGTGCGGATATCCTACAACCGTACACAGCTATTAAATATGATAGCGCTCCCAACAAAAAATCAACCTGAAAAGGTTAATGGTTCCATTCCTGAACATAGCGGTAATGAAGTGACTCACCTGAAGTAAGGATTGCATCATCGATTGTTCGATTCAAACTTTGCTGATGATTCCTTTAAATGTGTACATTTTAGTTCAGTGATTAAATAGAAAACCTAAAGACTCATCTGAATGAGATGGTTATTATTAACTTTGGTGTTTGCTTTGTAACAACTCAATTCCTCAACCTCCGAACAATGATTTAAACTTCATTAATGCAGAAAAAAGACATGCTGCGATATGTTAATATTTCATTTACTGTTATTTCTGCAATTCAAAAATGATCATCTGGCAAACGACATCAAGCACGAATTGCAATGTGCCCTATCCATTACGTACGCAGTTGCTCAATTACGCTTGGTTCAAAGCAGCAAATGACTTGTTGTACACAATCGCGAACGCAGTCTATCTGACCATTCTGTCTCTCACGTTGTCCATCAGTTCACTTGCAGTTGCGGTGACGTTTACATAGGCAGAAGAGACTGATAGCTATCTCAGCGAGTGGCTGAACACGTCCCAAATTGGTTAAAACAGATCATGACACAACGATCTGAAACCCGTGAATCCATTACTAGAAGCCCCGCATCATCGATTGCTAAACACCTCATGATAACAGGTCACCAGGTTGACCTAGTTAGATCATTCAAAATATTGTTACGTCAGTAGAACCCGAACCTACTGGCCTTTAGCGAATCCATGTTGATCAGAACTCACCAGCCGACGCTGTGTGCCCAGAAGTGGTTGAAGCAACCCATAGAGTTGTCGTGGTGGTGATGACATAATACGCGGTGTGATAGTATACGTGTCCATACCCTGTCTATCTCTTGTGTGTCACATATAACCTGCATGTTTTATGTCTGCGACTGATGAGAGCAAACGAAATGGTAACACATCGCAACATATGTCTCCCTTCTGCACTGATGAAGTTATTAAAGGGAATCCAATGTTTCAAACGACCTAAGCAATACTAAGTTGTTCAAGTGATGTCAGTCATTTCAACCTAAGTGAGAAATCACGGTCGTGGAATTATCGATTAGAATGAAATTGTGTTTATTTTCCTTTCATAATGGTCGGAAAAGTCGAGCACAATTCACAAATGTTCGGGATTAGGATTGTGAATATAATTGTTAAATCATACTCATCACGAGCTCACTGTCGTTGTGGTTAACACGGGTGCTTTACAATCACAACTGCCGGAGTGTGCATTTCTGTTCAAAACAATATTGGTGAGCTTTAATAATAACGGAACGCGAGTTTAATGATTTGTTCGAAGCGAGCTATCAGGTGGGCTTATCGGAAAGCAAATGGAGCAAACAATTATGGATGATGTTCAATCTGGACATAAGGAAATCAACTGAGAGTACAATCAGCGACCGAAGGTTAACAGTCGACATTTACGGACGAATTAAACGTCTGTGCAATGAAGCACCGATGGGTCGGTAAACAACTGTCATAAGAGCATATTGTTGCAGTGAGTCTTTTGGCCTCACTCATTCACAGCGTGATCAAGAATGATCGGATAGTATCCTATGCATGGATTGAACTACGATCATCTAGGAGTAGTGGGATGCTCATGCTATTAGTGAATTTCACACCCCCAGAATTTCAAATATCTGTTCCATTAACTTGATACCACATTCTGACCCACCAACCAGCTTATTACATTCCAATCGTTTGCCAAATGTAGTCTTCATCGATCAGTTCGATGAACCCAACAGGATTGTGTTTGAATCGGGTGAATTGATGTAGGTCATAAACAAGGTCGGGCGGGAACTTCCAATTGGTTATTCACCAAAGGTCGCACGAATGATGGTTGACAAAACACCAACAGAAAACAACATCAAGTTGTTTTATTCATTTCAACAGCATATCATAATCACGTCTTGTTGAAGCCCGTTTTTAACTATATTTTTCAAACAACATACTTTTACGCGGATGTTGGTGTAAAATAATATTCAAACTATTAATTACACGTTGAGACGAAATAGTAATGCCACATTTGCTAACTCCTAGCAGATAATCAGTCAAAGAGAAACCGTGGAATGTCGGTCAGTAAATTAAAAATGGTCTGTCATGAGTTTTGACTGAAGTTAGCTGTTGCAAAGTAGATTTTCTAAACTTTCATGTGCACAACAAAAAACATTGCGATGTCACTATTTGATAGCACGCGATACAACTGGCCGTCCGTTTTTGGCAACAGACAACAAGACACTTAACTCAAGAGTTAAATACAACAACCAAGACGTCTGTTGGAGTTCGATGATGTCTTCCTGTTTTACCTGACAAAACACGGGATGTCGGTCAGATGCGTTTTTAATTGTTTCACACTGATTTGATCCCATATTTTCTATCCCTTCCGCAACGAATGATTGCTTCTTTCTAGAAAATTTCTAATTTTGCACATAATCCACTAATTGTAAGCACAACTTGGTTTTATCAAATATCCGTCTTGGTTTGTGATTATACCGCACGGCTGTCAACAGTTTATCTTCACATACTCTTTCACTAACTTGCGTATTGTTGCTCAAGTGAGCAGATTGCTCTTTGATAAGTCGTCATCTGCAAAACACACATGAACCTAGATATCTTCTGTTCATAGCTGGTGTATATCTCTGAATGAATCGGATTCGAGATGAATTAAGTTCGTTACATCTAGTTCAGTCGATACCGGACATAAACTCCATTTCATTAAACCGTCATTGTGAGGATTTGGGAAAGTGTAAGGCCGTCCTATTTACCAGACCGTCTCCCAAATGGCATTAATGAGTTTACGCACAAAAATGAATCTCCTCGAATAAATTTGTGTTTATTCTTATTTTTACTGATTATGTGTCCAAAAATTAATTATGAACCACATCAGCCAATTCGAAATCGCAAGCTGGCTTGTTTATTGTGGCGAGGTTAACAAAATAACAAGAGTCAACCGGTATTTGATGCGTTAAGAGGCTGACAACTCCGTGTCAGTCGTTACTACTTAACTCCTGTTCTTTGTATCTTGTGGTACACCAAATCCGACTGGTCCCCACTATGTTCCCAATGATTTAACAATGGTAAGCTTTATAGAGGTAAGTTAAACTGATAGCTACAGGCTTGGCAAACAGTGTAGTGTTACTCTGCCTAAGATTTCACTCACATCTGAAATACACCACAAGCAACTGGTTGAATAGTATGAGTGATTTTATAATCTTGCAACTGAGAAACAACCGTTCTCAGTATCAGAAGTTCCATACCATTTTAAGCAGTCTTATATCATAAACAAAACTCATTGTATATCTGCTAAAATGGTGCGGAACAAGCTTGAAAAAAGAAACATTCATACACACTAGAGAACAACGGAATTTCACCTGAGAGTTATTCTTTTCTTCAGATACTGGTCTATGAATGAATGCAAACATCACTGCTTTGTTTATGAAGGGCTTAAAGATAAGTCAACATATTAATCGAAGGGTTCACATTTAGAAAGCAAACAGGTTGGTTCGACTCCAAGGGAAGAAAACCTGTTCCGTAAAACCGTTTGTATGTTATTCTTCATCTTGTTAGAGGAACTGGCCGGTAAACGTCTGTTCTTCTCTCTGGATGCTGTTCAGTAATCTAAGTCGCGTGTTTGAGCCGATCAGTATGATAGCAATTTATACATCACGTTCCCGATGATTTCATAGTCAGGGTTGCCCAACTTGTATGGGTGAGCAAGAGATAGTTCCACAAATTAGAAATAGTCGCGTGAATCGACCGTTCTACATTAATGAACGTCATCAACACACAAGAAGAAACATATGTACAGGGTTTATTACAAGACTGCCCTTTGGAGACGTTTCTAGACTAGACCACGACGCACACTCAAGTGTACAAAACTTTTCATAATCCAAAAGGTCGCCAACTTCGATCCATTACTGGTCACTATAGCAAACACCTTGGAATCATGCCGGATATATTGAACTGGGGCTTAATGACGTCCCGGTATTAAAAAAAGTCATTTTGTGGTGGATTCTCAGGCCAGAGGTGCGAGTATTGCAACATTCGGCGGAATACCTCAATGCAGGGGAGTTGCGTTCAAAAGCCCACAACAAGCACATCGGTAAAAGCATGGGCGACCGGATGAGTCATCGCTCGACTAGATCAGACCGACGGACAAAGAGTGGTAGGTGGAAACACCGAACCCCCCCTCCCGATAGAAGGGGCTGATCACACGCACAGACGGAGCAGAAGTGCACACGACGTGGAAACGGAAACAGGCGGGTGTTGTGGACTGGATTTCTGACTCGTGAACGTAAGCACGCACCTAGCATGGTAACTAGCGCGTTGAACAATAAAGATTGTTTTATTGGACGTCTTTTCGTTACATTTTGATCTATTTCTTCTTAGACATGTGTACCAATTACAAACTTTTTCCCTCACTTCAGAGGCTGAGTATTCGAACGCCACTCACTTAAACGTGCGGTGAATTACTAGCGGAAGGTTTGTACTTCTCATGCCAGGTCTGAATTCGCTAAGTCATATAAACTACAAATCCCGGCAGTTCCTCATCATAACAGCTCGCTATACCGTTAGGTTACGATTTCATCAAGTCAGGATAGGACCTACCAAAATCCCGATATTATCATGTCAGCAGAGCCTACGAGTACTTACTGGTAGTTGGTTAATTAATAATAGGCTTGCTTCATCGATAGTAGTCATCATCATAAACAACAACACATCATCGGTTCTCATTGATGTCAAACTGCCACACAAACATGAAAAAAAGCAAACGCTGCACAGAAAAACGAAAAAAAAGAAGGGGAAGGGACCTAACTACTAAAAATACTTTCGTCTATATTCAGACATTCAGCACCTACAAAGGCAGATTGGAATTGACCCAATAACCTACATTCAGCTTACAATGACTGATATCTTACTGTAGAAAAAGGGATTGAGCATGTACGCAGGTGACCGCAAACTGCGAGTAACTAAGATCGGTTGAAATATCGGTGTAATCAGTCAACTATTTGACAAAAAGTTACATTCTGTTCCTAGTGACGTGGTTAACCCACCCAGAGACAACAACGGTCGAACGAATAACAAAATTTGTTAACGTGCCGAAGACGATGGAACACATGGTGAATGTCGGCCAATCGTCCGGTCATCGTACGTGCAAGCCTATCACGCTAACCAAGTGCTCAAGTGGTTTTTATTGCTTTCTCAACGCAGTGGATTTTGTAACTTGGCCCATCTGATTCACCCCGAGAGTGTCATAACAAGAGTTTGCGAGCATAAATCAACAGAACAGAAAGAACAGATCGTACGTGAAGTCAACTTTTGGGGAGCAAACTGAGGGATAAGTCATACACACGCGCGCATGGTATGAGTGATGAGGAGGCTTCCAGACTTAAGCTATCGTTGAGTTTGATTCAACGACTTGATATTCACACGGCCTAAAGTGACTAGACAGAATAAGCACGATTCATTTTTGTCAGTGATGTTTTATCCGAGGAGTTAAATGTAAGAACATTTAGTAATCGTACTTGCTCAGAATGGAAACAATAAACCGACTGACCTTGGTTGCTTATCGGTGAAAAATAAACAGCGTGTGGACAATTTCTTCTGATCTCAAATCAGAAAACCCAAAAGTTGTAAATGGCGAACAAACATGAACATTGTTGAATAGACGACATAATCCGGTAAATTCCATCAATCGTTAACATGCAAACGCAACTGTTTCAGTGACATTACACATACTGTCCCATTTCAATAAAAGCATACATTTCATTAAAGCTAACTTTCTAATAACCATGTGCTAGTGTTACTACCTGCCAAATACTACGAAATTCTCCTAGTGAAAATGTGAACTAAAAACATTTACTCCGCAAAATATTGTGTAGATCTCATGAACTGTTGGGAGTATGTAGTATCCGAATTTCGAACGGTACCCGCCAATTACCCTGTCCAGCTTCCTGTTCAATCGTGGATTGTACATTCTTTTCGGAGTTGAAATAGGAATTCTTTGTTGAATACTAACTAGGCCCAGTTGACTCTACATCAGAATCGTTAAATGCAATCACTTTCGAGAACTACTAAAGTAGTCCGATGACCACGAGTGGTAAGTCAATAATTGTCCAATTGCATGCCATTCACATGACATGTTTGAACTGATTATTTTAAGTGGTTGAAAAGGTCGAATAAAATTTGTATATCCCGTAACGTACGTCTTTCTTCTTTTCTCATGAATAATCATCCTGTTAACTTTTATCACTAATCCTATGATCACAATATACCAATTCGGTCGATTTAACCAATGGCAACTTGAAGCTAGTTGAAGGTTTTCGTTGAGCCGACTCTATATGTTAGAGCCTGCAGCTAAAACATCTAGAAGGGAATGACGTTATGCAAGTCTGTCGGATAGCTTTCAGCGATTTCACTTAAATATGAAAGCCCTATACAATGTATAGTGTCCGTAAACAATTCAAACCAAGTTCATGGTACAGTTTAACCGAATTATTCGGGATCAGTCGGATTACATCTCCGCAGATCATCTCGGGCAGGCTACTTGAATTCTGAGTTTCATTAATTCTGAATATACACAGTAACTCCCTTTAGAGAGCTCACTAGAGGCCTTCTTCTGGATGATGGTATTCCACGTAGGAAGCGACAACCAAGCCGGTTCCCAAGATACCAAATGGGTGCATACCATATTATCTCGGAAAAAAGTTGCTAATACCATTTTTACGGTGCATCCTTTATATATCATGCCATGTAACTGAAAATATATTTCTGAGCGCTGATTTCTACAATTGCATGCTGTTAATGATGATAAACGTAGGTTCCTCTGTCGATCGCGTAACCCTGACAGAATGATAAGTTGACTTATGAATGTATTCCTATCTTCCGTCACACGTACCCCAAGAAATCATCGGCACGTTTGTTCACACATCTAGCGGGCTACTCAACACGGTGGGCCAATTGGACTCTCCCCAGCCGCGTCATTTCCTGTACTGGGTGTTTCAACATTGTCTTTTTCTCGAGGTGTTTGTCACCTGTATCGTGCTGACGACAAATGGTTGAGGATAGTCTCTTGATGTTTGGTCTAATGCATTCATTTTGCAAATTGCAATAGACTGTTTGAATTACAACTGCTGCTTTACTCATAGCAACTCCGATCCGTAGGTCAAATTTCGTAAGTTTAACTATGGAAGTACTTGATAGGGCAAGTTTAGTGATCAATAGTGGTGTGGTTGCAATCGTGCTTTTCCACCTGTCTGTTCCGGACGAGTGCTCCGATGTATGTCTGTTGTAGGAGGCTTGATTTGAACTCTGTGTCACTCGCCTCAGTCGCACAACCAATTGCGCACAGTAAGTGGTTGGTCTTTCTTAAAGGCTCGCTCGTTTTTCTAATCATCTTCTCCATTGATGTTGAACGTACTCACAAGTCCTATGCGAGTTTCGCTTGGAACGTACCGAATAACACCGATGAAGAGACAGTCACAAGTATGTGTACCGAATGATAGGTTTCGGCACACTGGTTACTCAAACGGTCACATTGATGTGTGCGTGACGCCAGGTCCTCGTCGTCGGCCCGTTTGCAACAGAACACCCAGTCTGGGCATGGCCACAAAACAGATCACATGATATCGATCGGTGTTACTTATTCGTATCTCTCTGTGGCATTAGGGCCTAAACGGACTGACCGGCTTGGATTTTAAAAAAAGCTCTGGAGTTGCAGCTCCTTTCCCGCTCACTTGTAAGGTAACAAACAGTGACTTCAAATCAGAAGGCATTGTGTTTGTACAAGCCCTTGCCCCCGCAAGCCATTTCAGCCACATACAAAGCGTTTTTAGAGATAAAGGTGTACAGTACTTTAAGGACAACAATCTGGTAAGCTTTAGTGTGATTTTCCCAAGCAAAGTAGAAATAACACCTGGAAAATAGGTAAGTCCGGATTTTCGCTTTAGTACAGTCACCACTGCGATAACGAATAGAAACACATCAGTGGACTACACATTGTTGTTTTACAGTCCCGTAAGCATGAAAGGGGTGGAGGCAAACTCAAATCCATTGCTGTAAGAAGAAACAACGGATGAGACTCAATTCCGGAATCTCACGTATCTGCACCTAAACACTGGAAATCAAATTTCTTACAACCTATAAATGGACAATCGAAGTCAAGTTGAAGGTTAAGCAGGAGTTGCAAGACTTTCTTGTGGTGTTTACCGTTCCACCTCATTCACCATTCCTACTTTCGTAAGCAACTCAGTCACACAGTGACAACCTCCAGACCAATAAATTCACGATACGTTCAATAATCTTTAATGCCGTGCACCGAAAGTCACTTCTGACCAAACAAACCACGTACAATAGTCGTCCGGTTTTTCGCCTAAATACACGGTTATTGAATTTGTGATCACGTAGCATGTGGACATCAGTTAGACTTGGTGGCCAGTTAAACATCTGAAATGAGTGACGTCTAGTTTGAAAGCTTTAGTAAACTTGTATAGCGTGAATTCAGTTAAATCATTAATTCACCGTTTAGTTTTGTTCTTCAAGTAGAGTTTTACAGTGTGACTTAATTTGTGTTGTTTAAAACAAGAAGTCAGTTGCGCTTGCGATCACAGTGGCATAGGATAACGATTGTTTGCAAAACTGAGTTTCTACCAGCTCTTTGAATAAAATAATCGCAAGATTACCATATGAATTCATTTGACATACTCTCGTCAGTTGTAATCATGTGACTAGAACGAAAACGAAATCACAACAAATCTTGGATGAAATGGATGAAAGTACAACCTGATACGCATGTTGAACGCTACTCATTGTTAAACTCACGGCAAGCAAAGCATGACAGTCAGTTCATGAACGTACAGAACTAGCCGCCGACGGCTGATCAATAAAGCTTCGATACAGTTGAGTATTTGTAAATTATAACCGTAGACCTAGACCGAAAGCGAATATGTGATCCAAAACTGCCTTGTGATGGGTGAAGCGATGTTATGTTCATACTGAGCGTAACTCAGTCGCAGGTGCAATAGTTTATCTGTCATTTATTTTAGAATGTGACCTTCGGCAGTGGTTTCAAGCATTTTTCCCATTCTACTAATGTGGACTCCTCATTAGCTGCGGGGAAATCGTCAACTGCAATGATTATCGTAAATCAAAGGACGGTGTGATGCAGACAGCATTTTTACGAATTTCCACAATTAGGCTCTCGGAAGAAGTAAGTTCAATTCATTTTTGAATAAGACTGACTTGGAAACTGTTAGAACAAATTACTTCGGACAATAGCGTTTGCTCTGCCCGTCTATTCTCGACACTGTTTTACAGAACAGTAGACGAACCAGTAACTCTTCTTATACAACATGAGAGAAACTCATAAAGTTCAATATTTTCTATCTTGTCCATTTTGCTTACAGTGCAACACATATGCAACAGATCCACCAGAAATGAGCCAAAGTGAGAGATCCAAGTACATTGAATTATTCTCTCTTTTGTACTTGAAAGTTACTAAAAGACCTGGATGGACAAGTTTAGAATCTGAGCGTGTTTTTCCCATTTGTTCCTCATTTTCTATAGTATGGGACATATCATCGGTATATCGTCTGTACAGTTTCACTTCGTCTACGATTGACAAGACAGGTATTCAAACATACCTATGTACACATCGTTCAAAACAAGACCGAGAAGCCCGTCCATGGTTCCGTTATCTATTTTTCCAGACCCGTTGTGTTAACAAGATAATCCTAACCAACACGTGAAATACATGGGTACGATTTATTGGCAATAAGTTGCAGACAACTTCGACGAACCAGATAGATTACAAGGTCCTTGAGTGACCTCAAACTAAAGAATAAACTTGAAATACCACATTAAAGGTTTACAACAAGTGCTGCTGATGGGCAGTCGGAGAGTTTGATTGATACGAACTGAACACCTTTCACGGTTAATTGCGGATGTTGCATTGAGACAAACTTTTCAGCGTTTGGCTTTTCAAAATAATCCTTAGACTTGAGTAAAGTATAGAGCCAAACCTTGGTGAAAAGGTTTGCCATGAACTCCGGTCTACATGTCTGTGAGGCCAATAACTCGGTCGACGTATCAATTACTAAACAAAGGGATGTGAAGCTGATCGTTTAGAAGCGGTAAGTTGTCGGTGCCTTACACGAGACAGATGACACAATAATCAGTGTTCACTCCACAAACATGAAACGGGCTTCAACGCCGTGTCATATATAGCGCATATACTACTTGATAACTATTGAATCGTAAAAGTAGTCTGGTGAAAATTTCTGAAGGGACAAGCTGAAAAGTTTATCTAAAAGTGAAACCTTAGGTAAAGTGGAAACAGCTTTCAGATTACAGTGGACTGTATGAAATGCTTAATTTCAAGGTTATCTCCTTAGCTTTGAACGATAACTGCGACACCTCTTAGATAGTGACCTGCTATGTGAGAAGATACCCACCTATTACGTTTCGAAGTTACAGTGGAATCGGATTATATCTATCCATACAACCGAATCGATAAGGCTGTTCCAAGCGTCGGATTGTCAGAGTCACTCTGTAAAGAAATCACGGAGACAAACAATACGCTTGAGATGCATAATGCCCCAATAAACAACTTCTATCTGATATGTCGACTTCGTTACTGAAATCCAAAATCTCCGCTGTCGTGAGCGATGTCCAATTCATATCGATGAAAATTCCTTACTGTTTATCAATAATTAAAAAGCCAAAAGTTCGACTACTGTACGTAACCGGTTTAGTCATATGAAATTGATCTGTTGCGATCGATACGCGTTTTGTACATACCGTCTAGCTTAAACACAATTTAACACCATAACAGAACAAGGTTTGAGAGCGATACCCATAAAGTCAGTTACCTCGTTTATTCACAGATTTGATTCGAACATCAGTAAATTTGGTCTTGTAAGGCAGTTACCACTTGTATTTTGTTGACAATGATGTAATGCACCTCTTGTGGTTCATGTTTTGTCTGTTCTATTTTACAAGATTGTTGTGAAGTCTCCTTAACTCGTCATTCGTTGTCACCATTCTGTCTCCATGATGATTGCGTTGGAAAATTGATGAGTCTATCAGGATAGCTACAGTTGGATTGGTTCCGTAAAACAATATGTGTGTCTTACTTTACCGACTGTTTATTCAACCATTACTAGTGTCTAAAACATGTTACCGGAAGATGTTGTAATAATCGAGTACGTCTGGAAAAGCATGTAACCTCAACTCATGAGAAACTCGGATGCATGTACGAAACAACCTACACTTTTATATTGAATATATATTAAATTAAGTGATTGTCACTTGCACTAGTTGATTCATATTGATCATGTAACAATACAGTGTTCGTTTAAATAGGAGAACGTTGTAACAGCACCTCTCTCGTTCTTCGGTTATGACTTTATGAATATTTTGTGCGTACACATTTGTTCACTCTCCATACTTTGTGGCAATAATGTGAATTCTTGGGATTCGTTATCTCCCAGTCTCCTCAAATTGTAGATACCATAGTGTTATTTTTCAGAATTCACAGGTTTTATCTTTTCTATAGTTGGAACAATCGTCACAGTTGCAATAATGTAATTGAACGGTTGGTTTACCTAACGGTCTACTAGGTTGTAACTATTTTCAATCAGGTCGTAAATGATTCGTAAACATCTGAAAAGAAACCAGCCTAGAACAACCGGTTTAACTGCCTCTTGTAGGCATTTTATAGCCATATTTGCCCAGTTGGAGACAGTGACCGACGATTCATCAGACGGTTTACAAGTACTGCTGAAATCGTCAGGAAAAAATCCGCATGGTATTTTGTCTTTCACAAATGAATTGTTTTTCACAGTATCCTATCCCAATTCATCTTGAGCAGGTCATAACTACAAATATTGACGTGAACTGTTTATGTATAGTACTGGAACGCTTCTCTCGTATGCAGCAGCAGAAATATAACGCCAGGGCGATAATATACCATTCAGTAAACTTTATCCATCAAACACACCCTGTTCCAAAGTTATGCGATCATCCCAACTCCTAGTCATATTTTGTCTCAGTGAGTAGACTGAAGAGGTGCCTCGTGATTGGCGCCTATCAACAGTTATTTCCGTTTTCAAAAAGAGGGCCCGAAGTCAACGTGACAACCACAGAGGCATCAGTTTGGTTTCAATTGCGTCCAAGTTACTCACTGGCCTCATATGTACGTCGCCCCACTAAGCCTAGATAATGCCAAATATGCGAAGAACAGGCAGGAATCCGATCTGATCGGA
>LUCH01001498.1:109462-124966 GCA_013368495.1 Paragonimus heterotremus
AGTTGCCTTTGCCAAACTGCGTCATCTGTGGAGTCGGAAAGACGTCCGGTTGTCGCTGAAAGGAAGGATATATAATGCCTGTGTGCGTTCCATTTTGCCTTATGGTTCGGAAACGTGGCCTGTTCACAAAGAATATATCAACAGGCTTGTTGTGTTTGACCGTCGCTGTCTCCGCCAATTGGCCCATATTAAGTGGACTGATTGCGTGAGCAATGTGGCCGTTCGCCGGCGCGTATACTGGAATCCTCGAGATGCGCGATCAATTGGTCAACTAATCACAGCCTACGATGGTTGGATCACGTACTCCGTATGCCAGCTGATCGTTTACCGTACCGGACATTATATGCTGAGGCTACCAACAGTTGGGTGAAACCGCGTGGTGGTCCACCAATAACGTGGTCACGAAATATGAAGACCTTGACTGCTCCATTGAGCAAAGTGGGTAGGTGTCGCCTGCCTGGATGGAGTCCTCGTGATCACTCAAACCACCGATTAGAGACGCTATGTGAGATGGTTGTGTGTCGCAGTCAATATCGTACCTGTATCCATACCATTCCTAGTTCTTCCTCTTAGTCTCCTTTCAATAATGTTCAACCTTCTTAGTAACTTTTTTTCTAGGATATTCCACGTCACTGTTGAGGTGAGCGACTGCCCGAGCTACAGTACCTTTTGGTCAGGCTCATGGCTGTTATGATGATGATGATGAGTAAATAACCAGTTTTTGCGACAAACGAACGTTAATCTGATAGTGTAGATTAACTTTGTATAAATAACTTGAATGGATATCATATGCACAGAAGCAGGGAAGATGGCCAGGTCAAAACTGTACGGAAAACCCAGTTCACAGTGTTATCTTCAGGTTGATCTGTCAATCCAACGTTGGCTGTGAACGCGAAAGCCAGATGCTTCGAGGATCCGATGTACGCCGATGTTGCAGTTGCTGGGCCGTATTGTCAGTGGTCTCGGTGTGAACCGAACCCGATACGACCAGCATTTCACTTTGATCTGCATTGTCCATAACACAGCGAGAAGTTAGTAAGCGACCGAATTGAAAAGCGGGTAGATTTTGGCATTCTAACAAGTATACCGGAGTATCTCTTGGAAAAATACAATTCCACTGGTCATATATAACAAACGAACTGAGATGCCATTCTTCTGTAAAACTGCAGACCGACGACAATTGGTAGCAGTAAAGCACAACTGAAAGCGTTCCACTGTCTGAGTACAAAGATTGGTCTCTTGATTATCATTTACTGTGGCCAATTCACTCACGCTAAGGTTTTAAAATACTCCCATACAGTCAACGAAGCCTCCTGTTAATTCGTCAATTAGAGCACACATGTTTCTTACTGAGACCAAGCCAACAGAGTCGTCATAGAGCAGGACAATCAGCGGCATTTTCCTCCTCATCAATGAAGTAAATGAGACGTCACTGATAAGTCCAGAGAACAAATTCTAGCCCATTGTCAGCAAGACTGCTGTTGCTGATTGGGCGAAGCGGTTTTAATAACTTTCTTGTGCACCAACCATGGAATTACGTTCAGCTTCCTTTTCACACTTCTTGTGAAAACAATGAATTTAAATGTCCTTATGAGTCCAGAAGCATTTATCGTTTCAATCGTAAAGGTTTCTGTTGATCTCACATTGATAAGGCTATTGTTCACCATCTTCGCTTCGCATATAAGATGGCTCTCAATGCATTCAAACAGATCTCAGCAACGTTTTTGATGGCATTTTTGACAATTATTATATAGATCCGACGAAGACACATCCGATTCTGAAAGCACCTGATGTTTACCGGATCAGATGACGAGAGACTAGTACATCAGCCTGAACACGGTAATGCAACCTGCTGCCGCTGCATAATTCATCATCTGTATGCACACAAGATTCAGTTCACAGTTTTCAAACAGCATTTGTTCGTTTACTGTGAAAACCAACTGTTTTCGACCAAAAGATACTACTGAAAAAGAAGGTCTCCGCATAATTCTGTTGCATGGTGTAGGCAACATGATGGATTACCTTAATATGAATTATTCTGTTCAAAATAATCTGCCTATCGGTTGTGATGTTGTACTACGTATCCGACTTATTGACTCGCACTGGTTTTCTTGAAAATCTTTCGAATAATGGCGACAACATTTGCATTTAACTACGACAAGGCGACAAAAACTAAACACTTTACAAAGCACTTGTCATCTTTTTAGCAAGTTACACATCAGTTGCCTGGGAATTTTATTTATATGATCTTGAGATTTGGCGATCCAGTTAATTAACCAATGAGCTGTGCACCGTAATTAAACTAGCACATGCATATTCATTAATTGTGCAATGGAAACCATCAACATTCTTTCGAACCACTATCAGTTAAGCACGTTGTCACATGTCACGTCGTCTAATGCCTCTCCGGTATATCGTCAACTAACTGTGTGACTTCGGCATGTAACCTACAAAATTATATAACTCTAGAATACAAGCCGAAGTCACTCTGTTAGGTTTACCGGTTAACCAGAGACGCATTAGACGACGTGACGCGTTATATAAGCAATCCAAACAACCAACTACATTGGACATTAGTTTAAACCATCATCGGTTGTTCCCGTTTAGAAATGAAATCCCTGTTGAACAGCGGTCATTTTCCATGATATAACGTTTTACAGTCGTTGTATACGTGCGCAATTTTGTAGTTTAGATTGTAATCACGTCAGTTCCTACCTACTCTTCTAAATGTGTGTGGTCCTTCTAAAGAGTCAACGTTTGACAACAAACACTGCCAGTAGCATACCTGGCTAATCAGGTATTCCATAAATTTGTGGTTGAATCATGCACAGGCCAAGACGGCGGATGCGCCGAGAGCAGGTCGGCACTACGCACTGGCTGTCTTGATGTACACTTGTGCAAATCAGGCAGACGCACGCACTTACGATGTTGGTGCAAAATTAGCACACGCGTGTGCACATCTTATACGCACAGAAATACGCGCCTGCAATCGATCGTTTTTGACCAGGTTTGAAAATTTGGCTGGCACGCAGACGGTGGTGGGACAAAGCAGTTGGTTATTTTGTGTGCAGATCTGTTAGTACACAAGTGTGCATATGTGTGTCAGTTGCCTCACACTGCAAATTCTTTTCTGCGGCCATCCTAACCAGAACAAAATAACATAATGACGCAAATTGGTCTACAAAGTGCAGAGGTGAAAGCAAACCTTTGATCGGATATTATGGTTGACAATAGTGTATCTGAACCAAACTATATATAAACAATAGTAAAATGACATCACTTTTGACAACAAAATATTAATAATCGTTTTTATATTACTGCCCACATTCTGTACAACCCACGATCTGCACCAATCCCAGTATAGCCTCCTACCCCAAACTGATGCCCGATAGTCACTACGGCAAAGTATACTTAAGGTGAAACCAATAAAAATTGGTATACTTATTTGGCTTTCACAAGATTGAAAGGCTGTCCTAAAGTTTGACAGCTTTGTCATGTCATCGAAATAAACGTTAAAATTGCAACAATATATGGAAATCTGTTAGTAAAATCACTGGATAGGCCGAAATACAAAAAATAACTTATCTTGTATCAGTAGCATTCAAAGATTGTTATCCAACATTCTCTGGGGTAATCTACGAACATACTAAAACAGAATGACACCTTACTCTCGTTAGAATGAAATGTGGTGCCATGTGGCGAATGTAAATCGGTTAATGTGTGACAACAGAAGTGATGCCTACTCAGTGATGTGTGACATCTTGGTATCACAATTTCAAGCTGAATGATGCTATTTTGCACATCTCTGATTTCTCCGAAAATATGTCGCGATCGATAACTACAACGTAACTACACTGGACACCCACAAACTGGAAAACCATTGGATATGTTTCGAGTGTGATCATCTGTGCACAATACACTGTGTGGATTTGTTGGTCAAGCATTCAGCTATCGATTGATGACCAATAATCATAAAAAGAACATTCAAGAGTTCAAAAAGTCTCTAAACCCAATGTGACTTTAGGATTTGTGATCAAAGAATTATCGACTGGGTTAGGGGCTGTCTATGGTCTGACAATAAACAAGCAGTCGGCATAGTATTAGTTAGTACATGAAAAAAAGTCAAATCAAAATGATTTAGGCATGTTTATTGGGTGACCAACAGTGCGTTGTTTTAACTGCTAGTTAGAACGTACACGTGCATTTACTATATGAACAAATAAGAGTAAAAGTCATCTCTAGCGTCGAAATTAGCTAACTGGAAGATCTATATTATTACAAAAGTTAACAGGAGATATACAAACCATATCTCATAATTGTCGATCAAAATTCTCTCAAGTATTCATTGAAAATACGAAGTTGCATACTGATCGGACGTTGGCATTTAACTGTAGTGTATCATGTGCGAGGACTGTTAAGTTTATAGTGTTTAGGAAAACCTGATAGGCCGCCGGGCATATGAGACTGGCATCTTTGACTGACTTTAACAAACGTTGTACGTTCTAGAAAACAACCATCTAAGCATGTCGTCAACTGTCTAATAATTATGGTCACTTTTCTGTTACTATTTCTGGGTCATACTATGGTGAACTGCGTCTACGGAAGCGATCTGCCAACGTTGGCTGAGAGTTCTGTTGAGTTTCATTTGGGGGTACTTCTACAGCAATTATCTCACAAAAAAGGTGGAATAAAACAATACAGTTGACGAAGAAGTGAACTGTGGATGACATTATGCTTATTGTAATCCTAAGAAGCGTAATATATTGTCTGTTTGTACAAACAAGCCGTGCAGAAGTTAATCCTATAGGTCATTGTCAAACTGCTGTATCATACAGAAATACATTTGAAAGAAAGAGTTGAATGACTTCAGAACGGCAGTTTTAATGAATTTCGCTATGCAACACAGAATACTTCCATACTACAGATACTCATCACTAATCGCACGGTCTCAGATTCGAGCCACAGCTACCAGGTTAAGCAAGCTGACGGTACGACCCAACAGCCATGTGATCTGGAGCATAGTCAACCACGGATGTGTAAAAGACATCCCGGTTGCTTGGTCTTTAATTGAGGAAGTTGGTCGGGCCTACTCCTGAACATCCCATAAAATAATCAAGTCAAGTTAGTGTGTTGTTTTGTCAGTTCAAAAGACAAAAGTCCATGGTACTATATGGATGATCACAATAACCTTCTTGAACACACTTTTCTGATTAAATTTTGAGGGGACGAAGGAAAAACGGATCATTCACTAAGATGAAAGGCCATTTAAGAAGAAATGTTTTGTCTCTCAAAAGAAAACAGAAAAACATGAGATAATAAGTGTTCTTTGCGTTGACCTTCAGAAACAAAACAGGTGGAAAAGATATGTGACGAAAGCTTTCCAGATGCAACATAATTTTCAATAAATAAAACACTAAAAGTGACAAGACACCCGTACATTACTCCTTCTTAATCCTTCACAGTTAATTTTAAGTCTACATTCACAAAACCAAGACCATTAACACACCAGAAGGGTGTAAAATATCTCTTAACCAATTTGATGTTATAATAAAGCTTTTATCGTGACACCATTTTATACATCCTAAACACAGCTATTAAAGATGATCAGAAAGCATGGGTGTATAATTACAATGTTGTGTATATTTGCCGTAATAGTACAAAGTATCTTTTTTCGAAAAGATTGGATTTTTAGGTCTCCAGCTTAATGACTCCAATGTTCAACAGTCCACGGAAGTATTGTGCTAAACTTTTATTTTGAGCATAACCTCAAGCAACCGATGAGTTTTGCGCAGCTTTGTTTATCGTAGAGTGATTTGATTTAATCGACTTTCGGAGACCTAAACATCCTGTAAACAGTCGTGAAAAACTTAACCTTTAACAACACTATGAATTCAATGTCCCGTGCTCATTTGTGTGGGGCAGGTTGAACATGTGAGTATTCACAATTATCTATTTTAATATCGTACCTAAAGATGGGTTTCAACATTTTCAACATGTGTGTCTTTATCTAACAAGATATATTTATTTCCGGACAAGGGTATACACTATTGATGGGCCCCAATGAAAACAAAACTTGATTTTAGTGGTTCCTTCCAAAGTGGACTATCTGAAACGCTTAGTAGAATACGAGAGCTTCGATCAAGTGTGAGTAGTGTTCAACTGCGAAATAACCAAAATCCCCGAACCTTTACCACAGACATATTTTCGTTAACTACTCTCAAGTTATTAGTAAACGACCAGAATTATTCCAGTATGATGAATTTCCGTGGCAGGTAAATTTGCCTTTCAGAGAACGTGCATGTTTTAGATAAATGATCTGGTATACAAACTTTGAAATTCATATGTTCTAAGTGTTGTTGAGCCCAGTTACAGTAACCATAATCCATAAAATGTCTAAATTTGTAGTAAATTTCTCTAGCGCGAAAAGAATGCCTGTTTTTTAGAGACCAAGTTATTATTGAAACGGAATTCATCATACGGACAACAAATGAATCGCTTGAATTACCAATAACCACAAACCAACCTGCAACCTCTGTGTGTCAGTGAACTACACATGTGGTTTTAAAATTGTGTACATACTTAGGGCAACCTGATCACTACTCACAAACGAAAGCGGTTGAACGTTCACATACGATAATTCGGTCAGGTCTAACGTGAGGTCAATGGCGAGGTGGTAAACAGCGTTGCCTACTCATGAACAGCGCGGCCGGCGTTCTAGCCCCGGCAGTGACGAGGATACGCACTACTGACGCGCTCTAATGAGAGCGAAACTCGAGTCTGGTGCTTCTTTTTGAAAGGGGCCGACTGGAAAGTCTACGGAAGTGCAAAAAGTGTGATAAACTGTGGGTTGTGTTCAACTTGAAACATACTTAGTAGATTAAAAACCCTTGTGTAACCAAAATTGGCTGGTAATAATAACTCTACCTTCCAGTGAGACAATTCTTCCTCATGAGTGTGTATTGTACAAACTGATTTTTGTCACTGAGGAAAGATACAGTGTGTGGTAGTTATTCTACAAAAGTCAGACAGTCAACACAATGTTTGACAAATCAGCGATACAAAACAAGTGACATTCTGGCTTCGAGTAATCAAATTACCTGTTAAATAGAAAGGGTACTGATGAGTGTTGACTTTTCTCTTCCTGAAACTGTTGTGATAGACTTATTTACACCAGTTCCTTTCTCAGTATTACCCTTCGAATAGACACAAGTAACACTTTATTTGCCGAGAACATTACATGTTTATACTTTTATGGTTATTTTATTTGCAAGGCTGGTCTTAGCTGCTCAAGGTATACGTTCCGAAGAAAATATCACCTTGGCAATTAACCCAGCGCTAGTTCTACATAGTTTCAATGGCGCAACAAACTCGTGTGTATCGACGTTGGTTACAAACCTACTGTGTTCTGTTTGCACCCGTAGCTTCAACCCCATAAGGTCGTTTAACTGGCTTTATCTAGTAAGCTTAATGGTTAAGAACGAAAGCGGAGTTTATTCTCTCACGGCCGCAGTACTGGATGCCTTCGGAAATCCACCGGTGAAATAAACTAAACAATGACAGGTTAAAGCCGCTCTGTCCTGAAAACTAAACTGAACTATGATTAATTAACTTCAAATCTGTCGTTTCATACGGCTAAACTGTAACTTCGAGCAAGAAAAGGTGTCAATCAAAAGAGGGTGTAATTTTGAGTCGAATGGTTACGGTAAAACCTAGTGCGTTAGTTCACTGATCAACTATCTAGCTCGGAGAGATTGATGATGAAATGTTACTCTACACTTTGTCTTCTTGATAGCAAATTCTGAGTGACCCTTAAGTAATGCATAGTCTGTACATATTAAATGGAAGAGCACTTTTGTTATCAAAAAATGCATCAACGCATGCCGAATATGCTGGAATACAATGCAAAATATAACCATTTTATACAAATTTTACGTTCCTCTAGTCAATGTAGTTTCGTTTAGAGTCTGCAGACCCATCAGTAACTTGATGCAATTCCCACAGAAACCTGCCTGGACAAATTTAGAATCTGAGCGTGTTTTTCCCATTTGTTCCTCATTTTGTCTAGTATGGGACATATCATCGGTATATCGTCTGTACAGTTTCACTTTGTCTACGACTGACAAGACAGGTATTCACACATAGCAATGTACACATTGTTCAAAACAAGACCGATTAGCACGTCCATGGTTCCGTTATCTATTTTTCCAGACCTGTTGTGTTAACAAGATAATCCTAACCAACACGTGAAATGCATGGGTACAATTTACTGGCAATAAGCTGCAGACGACTTTTATGTACCAAATTGATAACAAGGTCTTTGAGTGACCTCAAATCAAAGAATAAACTTGAAGTACCACATTAAAGGTTTATAAGAAATGTTGCTGATGGGCAGTCGGAGAGTTTGATTGATACAAACTGAACACCGTTCACGATTAGTTACGGATTTTGCATTGAGACAAACTTTGCAGCGTTTGCCGTTTGTAAATAATCCCTAGACTTGGATAAAGCACAGAGACAACGTTAGTGTGACTAAAGCCACACTGGTAATAATTGGCCAGACTCAACAGAGTAAACCTCGGGACTGATTGGGCCGTAGCGCAGGAAGAATTCACTGTGATTAACCAGGTTATGCGGTCGTTGTTCCACATATATGTGGTTATATCTCTGTTAGCGAATACTAGGGTTTCACTAAATATGAATCACGGTAGTTTCGAAATGAAATATGCTTGGCATTCGGTTGGTGTGAGACAGAGATTAATTACGTCGGTCTTTGGACCAAATATGTCTGTTTTCACGACCAACGACGAACCAATATGAATGACTCCATTCTTACTGATTTATAACGCAGGTCCACCTGCGTTAAATATTTAGAGTAACTTAGGGTTCTATATACGGAGGACGTAATTCATCCCAAACAGTCACTCGTATTATTCAATGTACAGCACATTGGGTTTTTTGTAATCTATACACATTTGTAGTAGCTGGGTAAGTAGATTCCATAAAATCCGTCCACCAAAAACTTTACAGTGAATATTTTCACAGTGACATTGAGCATTATTAAGCTATTCAGAAAAACCCGATAACGTTAACTATCCCAGCAAACACATGGCCGACTCCAAGTTGTTGGCCAACATCTGGTCAACGGTTGGCCACACAATAGGCGAACCAAATGAGAATGAGTGGCAATAACCACGCTCTTTGTGATATTCAAACGGGTGATTAAAAAGTTCTAAAAAACAATATCATATCCATGACTTTTAATCCCAATGCATTCACGATTACCACCATTTTGTGCGCGATTGTTTTAATCCGTGCCTCCATTAGATGCGCATTAACAGTTTCACTTGCTTTGTGTGTGATGAGTACGGCTGTGTTGCATCGTTTGCGGTCTATGGCCGCTCACAGTTTCGTTGAAAGCTTAGTAAATGCGTTAAATTTATTTCATTATATCAGTTTAGGTATTCCGGCCTTATTAACTGTGGTTTTATTACATAAATTACACCTCATCCGCTAGAAACTTGTATTTTACAGGAAGTGGAAGTTGCACAAATTCAGTGGAATTTCCTACATCATTCCGGATGCATTCATGGATGAATCTCTCATTTTCTGAAACAACTGTAAGTTCTCTATCAGGTTGTCCAAATACGTTATTGTTATATCTTGCTTATTAGCCGAGATATTCCACCCATCAAACGTGCTAATAACTTGTTTCTTTTGCAGGTTTCAAAGCATGGATTGAATATTAAACTCTTGTAGATATTGACGAACAACAGGATGTTAACTGCCTGCAACCTTTTTTTATAAAAAAATGTTTTGATCCCAACGGTTTTCCAATAATTCCAAGATTCACGAATTTGGTTGCCCGGTTGTTGAAAACAGACGGCAGCTCTCATCGTGGGTGGGTATATTAGGCACTCAGGGAACACTAAAGGAACGGTCGTGCTAACAGGCATCGTAAAATTCAGTAAAGAGAGCGCTGGCAAAATGTTTCGTTGGCCAGCTTCCTGTCTGGCCAAACCGGAGTCGAACCGACTCCCGTATTTAATGCAGGCCGGATCTGATCCGACTGGTGGCCAGACACGGTCCGACTCCGAGCCAACCCCGCTTTGTTTGTTGGGATCTGTTTAACAGGTCTCATGGTGGTTTCACTGTTTTATATTTTGTTCTGCTGATAACGCATAACTAATGCACCACACCGCACTGTAACCTTTTGTTTGACGATAAAAAGTGATTGGTAGCCGGCTAAAACACTCCATTGCTCGATTAAATTTCAGTTCCAGTACCTCGCACCATCAATGACGCTTAGGAATCTCTGAATGCTTCTCCAATATCACTGGAGGTTTCATGAACACTGTTCATCCTCGGTGATTCCAGGCCCTGACTTCATTCGTTATTTTAGATCGAGGTATGTTGCAGCAGAACTAATGCATGGATCAACGCTGCGAGTACCAGGTGAACTTTACCGAGGGCCATCTTGCTCAGCTGATCTAATAAAGTACGTTGAAGACCTTCAGGAGCACGTGCAGAATCTTTGCTTAAACCTCACGCGGAAACATGCATGGCTCAGTCGTATTTCCTGTGATCTACACACATGCACACATATGTTCATTCGGCGTGATTTGGTGGGAAGATCACTGCTATTTCCCTAATCCGGACCATTCAGACTGACATTACACCACGATAAGTACATCAGTAATTCAGCACTTCACATTTATGAAGTGTCGCCGCCATGACATTTTTGAATCTAACGGATAGACTAACAAAAAAAAATTGTAGCCACAGAATAAATCACTCGGGTTTTGTGAATACCGCATTTATAACGCGAACTCAATGTTAGATAGTTTATATCAATGAAATAGTATATCCAAGTATACTCACCATCAGTAATAGAATCGGATGGATATTGTTTACGTGTTTGAAACTCAAAGATCATAGCTTTTAATCCGAAAAGATGGTTAGGATACAATCCAAACACAAATGATTGGCACAATCAATAATCCGAGTGCACGTACATTTGTAAAAGAGCCAGTTACAGTTAATTAAGTAAGTGATCTGACTAAACAAAATAAAACAGCTGATATAAACAAAAACGCTTTATACAAACTAGGTTCTTTTTCACATGCGAATTCAGTTTTTCGATCTGTAGTTAGTCGATGGTGTTCACTAAGCTTAAATCAAATATAATTTCCTTCCCCAGGAGAAGGATGGGAACTTTCAACGATTCTAACAGGTTTAAATGGTTTCCTGAGGACTTGGTAGCGCCATACTCGTACGATATCTCCTCCCAAGGTATTGTGATATGAACAGTTAACACGGGATATGTGGTTTCATGGCAAATTCGATCTCATTGGGGTCCTCATGTCGTGGCCCATCTGACCCGACCACGCGAGCCTTCCAATTGATAAAAGCTTGGTAAGTGTATTGAATATGAGACAGCCAGCAACAGTCAAATCACCAAGGGAAGTCGCATCGTCTTGTTGTATGGCAATGGATTGATACGAGGGAGCACCGTATGGAGGGGGAAGGAAAAAGTGAGAAGAGAAAATAGAAAAGAAATAACAATAACTAAGGTACATGTGGCTAGGATCGAATGCTGATGATCAACTTAAAATAATCCAGTACATTCGCTACCTTCTGAACGTACTGATGGACTTTGCCAGAGCATTCGTCACCGACAGTGCATGCCATGCCGAACAGACACGTGCGGTAGAACCGTTTCATCTACATAAGGAGCTGTTGAGTATTATCGAAACTTAATATTTGTAGCTTCTGAGACTCCTTGTATCAGCGACGGTTGGAAGAATCTTGTTCCTGCCTTTCGGGACGCGTAGGATTTTGAGTTGGCATAAGGTCGCTCCACAAATGACAGCGGGTTCCGGGAACAGTTCAAGTCTTGACAGACTGTCCTTATACGACAAGGAACGTAAACCCTCAACAATCTAAGTAGTTCTCCTTTGGATAATCTCCACAGTGACTATGTCAGTCTTCCGGCACTAAAAACAACAGTTGCCTTGCAGCAACATCTTTACGAATGTGCTATACCGGCGTAAAAAGTTTTTGATTAGATGCTTTTGGGAGAACCACCGATCACTGCCTGCCCACTAGTGACTTCATTTTATTGCAACATGACGCTAGCATGAAGGCAGAGTTCCAGTACATCGACGGTGCCTATGTTGCGCTCCTGGTGGACAGTGGTCAAGGTAACGTCGTTGACGCAGTATTTACCGGTACTGCGATGACAAATGTGCATACCTTTTGAGCTACACGAATTGGAGGATAGTCGGTTTTCCACATCCCACGAATGATTGGCTTTCACGGCTTTTTGGAAGTCTTCTGGTCGTTGGGCACTGCGTGAGGCGCGTTAACCCTTCATATCATCAGCATACATCACAGAAAGTAAGTCACACACTTGGAAGATCGTTGACATAAGCTAAGAATAATGTGGAATCCAGTGTGGAATTCTGCGGCAAGCCAGTTTTGGCGTTGTATGGCCTTGACAGCTCACTATTGTTTCCAACTGTGTGTGACAGTAATGTTGTTGTTTGAGCTATGAACATATCCCGCTGCATACGCACTTGTCCAGCGGGATACTACGATCGGAGTTATCAAACACCTTGGTGACATCTAAGGACACAGCATCAAACGAGAGGCTTTCCTCGCCAACATTTATCTACAAATCAGCCGCAACTAGCAGGCAAGTCGAGCAAGAGCGACCATTTATTACGCCATGCAGTTCCAGTGCCAAAAGTGAGTGAGAATTTTGGCGACTCTTTACGAAATCGGGTAGTACTTTTGACATGCGTGGCAGTGGAACAGTCGGTCGAAAGTTACTGGCTGTCGTTTTGTCCCCACCTTTGTATATGGGGAGAGGTGACGCCGTGCTTCCAAGTGGCTTATATGTAACCTCCAAAATATGTGTTGGAACAGGCTGGCAAACGGTTGCGTTAGTTCACCTGCGCATTTGTTGGCGGGTAACTTGAAGTATAATTAAAATTTTCTCGCTGTTATTGTCCGCGCATTTTTTGCTCTATTGGTGCCATGTTATCAAAAGTTGCACACGATGACTGTTATTCGTTGCCAAATAACAGTCTGAAGCATTAAGTACTGAAGCTTTTGGGTTGTGTTGTATCCGCTTGTGTATTGCTTTTTTCTGCTGACAGTGAAGTGAATCAGATCTAACAGTGCTGCGTCACAATTGACTGAGGTAGCAAGCATCTGCTACTGTTGTGGATGCAAAATGTCCGTGCAAAACGGTATGCAGTGCCATCAGCTTCAGAAGTGGTACCACTTCAAATGCAATGGCCTCAACGAACACCAGTGTAAACAACCTGTTTCTTCTGATTTAAGTTTTATCTGCACGATCTGCAGGTTTGACGAAAGTCAAGGCGCCGCATTGCCGCTGAGTAGTTACGCATGCGCCACGAAAATTGAAGTGAAGCAGAAAACCTGCGACTGTAAATGCGGAGCTCTTCTTCTTATTATTATATGTCCATCTGTTTCTTTCATGGATAATAGGATGGAGGAATAACAGCTGACTCTGTCCGAAACGAAGTTGGAACCGCAGTCCTTGAATGAGTGCATAGCGCCCGCTCTCCCTTGCGGTCATCGAAAAGGCAGTAGCCCCATCTCCTGTACATATAGAGGAGGCAGCGGCGAATTGTAAATCAAAAGCTTTCAGAGAAATCAGAGTTGTTATATGGGGCCGCTTCCTCACAACGCCTTCTCCAACCCAATTGGCTAAGTCAGTCTTGGCGCCTTCATTCTCCCCGGACGTTACAAATCTCGTACTCGTGAGCAGGCTACGCGCCAAAACCACCAAAAGATCACTCGGCCTTTTGGCAATCTTCCCAGCCATGCATATTCCCGGGACAGTGGTGGAAAAATCACAGGCTTTGAAGTCCGCCCTCGTCTACTTGAAAGGCCTTCTTTCGACCGCTCTCGGCAAGAGAGGGCGCAACGCGAGCACCAGACTAAAACTAAATCACGAATTATGAGAGACCGGAAACCACAACCGGAGATGAAAGTCAGGGGTTCTGCTCCAGTAGTATTCACTCAAGCTTATGCCGCGGTGGTGAAAAGTGAGGACGCCATTTCCATAGATGCCACCTCAACGGCCGACATCACAAACACGAACACAAGTGCTGGAGACATCGCACAAATGCTGTTTTCCCATATATCCAAATCAAAAATCACCAAGAGGCCCCGTATAAAATTCCTACTTCCAAGAATTCGGAACAAGGAAGCCTAGCAGGGATCCTACCTGAGAATCAAAAAACATCTTGTTGGCCCGCTCCACAAACCATTTCTATCACTGGCTCCATAAAACAGCACACATTGCCTCCCTTCAAACCCTGCATCCAGCAGACGAAAAAGTTAAATTTCCCGTGAGTGAAAACACTTAAACGCCCCGCGAAAAAGCGAAATTTAAGAGGTGCACAGGAGTCGCAAGTTGCCACACGGGAAGTGCTGGCCAAGCGTCCTGCAGGGACGTTGACGTACGTACAAGCAGCCCCAAAGAAGGGCGATCACAACCATACGACAGTGCATGCCAACTTCAACACCACCACCCACCTCGGTTCAAGATCTTCCTTCCCAAACTCTTCCTCGCGCTCTCCTCTCTTTTTCTCGACAGGTCAAGTTAGGAAGTAGCTCTTAAGTGCATGTATACCAATTGTCTGAGTTTGTTCAATAGATTACTGGAAATCAGACGAACTCATGACACACAAACCCACTTTTTTGCTTTTACGGAGACCTGCCTAACGGGCGACATTATTGAAGGTGAACCAAGTGTCCTTGTGTATTCACTTTACCCAGCTGACTCCGCCCTAGAGAAAATGGGGTTCTGCGATTTTCCTTCCGCATTATCTCCCAACATCCACGGCTACCAATGAATTTCACTCTTCGGATAAACGTGATACTCTGTGGCGTCGATTGGATTTGCGTGGCCGAGACTCACTCCTAATGAGTTTTTCTATCTTTCTCTCTCATCTGACATCTCTGATGACAACACTCTTCTTGTAAACCTAGACAGATTCCTATGCCTACAAAACGTTATTCATCTGCTTATGTTGGACGATTATAATGCACCGAAAATAAACTGGACATCAGTTTCCCAACAGGAATGTGAAAACGGATTCTCTAGTTCCTTATCGACCCTGACACGACGGAGAGCGTTGACAGAGCATGCCAATGCCCCGACGCGACATCGTTCTGGTCAGACTCCCTCTGTGCTCGACTTAGTCGTTATTAATGAGAGCCACCTGGAAGACAGGGTATTCGTCAAGCCACCACGTGGACACAGTGACCACTCTGTGCTCATCTTTGATCTTATCTGTTGCTGGCTAGAACAACCCGTAAAGAAGTCCGCAGTTCGAAACTTTAATCTGGCTAATTTTAACGGCCTGAGGAGCTACCTAGGTTCACTATTTCTTGATCATGGCTCCGTGGACCAGAACTACTGCGCACCTCAAAACGCAATTGAGAAAGCCGACGACTTATTTGTGC
>LUCH01001499.1:4247-29296 GCA_013368495.1 Paragonimus heterotremus
GCACGCTGATCTTGCCGGTGGCCGGAATTAAAATCAGACGTTAAACATACTGCAAAAATTGTACCAAATGTATACACAAGATTCATGCGAAACAATCACGATGGCTTCCGTGACCTGTTACGTTTGAAACATTTCAGAGAGTTCATGCTGATTATTGTGATCCTTTCCAGGGAAAATACTATGCCCTAATGATTAGTGATGCTTATTCTAGATGGCCTGAAGCTTTTCTCACTTCATCACCGAGCGTAGACTTTCTACAACATGCGTTGGGAAAACTATTCTGTCGCGAAGGTGTACCTGCTACTTTGATCACCGACAATGGTACTCACTTCACTGCCAAGTCTTTAGAGGAATAGATTAAAGGACTTGGATGTCGGCATTTGTTTACTGCTCCACGACATCCGCAATCCAATGGACTTGCAGAAAATTTTGTACGCACACTGAAGTCTGCCATTGCTTCTCTAACACCAAGCTCATTTATGGAACTTGATCGATAAATCGATAGTTTTCTCATGCAGTACAGAAATGCATCACATTCGGTAACCCGAAAAAGTCTCACGATCCTTTTCAAATCTCGTTCTCTGCGTACAAGTCTTGACTGTACAATAACAACTGATGTTACATTTTTCAAAGATAACGATTTACTTCCCGCTAATGGAATAGTTCTTTCCTCTCACGGAAATCGTACGGTTAGTGTTCTTGGTTTCGAAGGCCTTTCTTGCCATCGAAGACATGTTGATCAGGTTGAGTTCAATTATAGAGGTCGGTCTGATAACAGAAATCCCGTTGCTTCAAATTCTAACGGGTCCTTTCTAGATAATCCTGTTGCATTGGAAGCAAATGATGTTACTGAAGTAGAGGCCATTCATGAAGTAGATGAACCACTTGAAGAACCGATAGTCGGAAGATCTGAACGTTTGGAACCAAGACCACCACGGAATTACAAATATCCGCACGCCTATTCAAGGTGTGGCGGATGTGATGAACATGACTGACATGATTTGTCTCCTTCTGTTATGTAATTGTTTTACTACTCCAATATCCTGTATAATTTGGTTGATATGTACGATTCGATAATATGCGTTCTGCGTTGTTGTGTCTAGTTGTGTTTTTCAGTTCTTATACGTTCGATCGTTATCCTATATAGTCCAATTGTAATTACAACAAAACTGCCTCAGCTTTGTCCGTTTTGCCTCCTGTCCGTGCCTCAACGCTTGCTTTAGGTAACCTGGGAAGGGAATATTGTGATGTTTTCATTGTTTTATACGTCGCTTTGTTAATCTCGCGTAAGTGTTGCATTAGACCATACTGTACATTTCTGTTTGTCTTGCTAAAAAGGGGACATACTTTTGAAAAAGCTATGCTATGCTCACGCGTTAGTTCTGTCGTCAACGGTCGGTGATTGACAGCCAACTAAAACATCCCATTATTGGACTGAATTTCAGCTCCAATGCTTCTCACCATCAGTTACACTTGGGACATTTCAAATACTCTTCATTATTATTGGACGTTTCATGAACACTGTTCATCTTTGATGAGGCCAGTCCTTGAGTTCACTCGTTGTTTTGTATCGAGGTTTATTGTAGTTCATTCATTTTTTCCACTACAGACGGCAAGTATTTCAGATCGATGACACCACCGTCATCGTATTTGAAACAGACTGAATGTGTATACAACCTCTCGATGCTGTGTTCCGAACATGATGTCTCAGTCTCAGTCAGTCATTCACCTCACATCGGTTCAACAGACCCTTCACCTGAACTGTATCACGAGCGCACGCGTCTCACTACCAACGGCCTAGGCCACATAGACCGCTGACTTCCGAAATCTACATCCATCACCGGTTAACGAGTGATCCAACAATCATCGCTGAGCGACTCTTACCATCACTTCCCTGACTGGCGACGAGCCATTTTGCTCAGAGGCTATGGCGGTCGGTACCACATACACGCACTCACTAGGGACTGAGCTCACAGGTGCGTGACAAAACACGACTTGTAGCTCCCCACCTTGGAATCGTTCCGGTTTAACAACACAGCACGGTTCCACACCGTATCAACGCGATCCTGCTCCCTTAACATTTCCGAAGTATTCCACTGGAAACTAACCACCGGATATTGTTATCAGTACTTTTATCCACCAGTGTATTATTTTATTTCACGAGATAATGCACTGGTTCAACTACATATATCAACCCTCAATCGTTTACCTTTCTTTTGCAGTGAATGGTGATTGTTGGATCTTAGTTATTTGTATGAGGCTTCACAGCTTCCTACTTTTACAGATACATGCAAACCACGCATTTTTGAATCAAGCATGTTACTTCACATCAGTAGGCAAAAGATATGTTACCCTAGTTGTCAAACAAGATTAACCGAGGCGAAGGACAAGAAAATATTTTGACGTAAGGTTTATCTAGATACTTTTGGTAGTTTCAGTGAGATTAATATCTCACTGATTTCATGGTAGGAGGCTTGTGAATTTTCCGATCACAGAAATCAGTTTCACCCACTGTATTCTATATGTTCAAACGGTATCTGGTTGGCTGTCGTCATCTGGAGTCATACGGTTGATTCAACTTCAGTACAAGTGGCTTTGATTTCGATGGTCTAGATGCTCGATGGCCCATATGCTATCTGTATTGTAAGATAAGATATTTTATCTTACAATCGGACTGAACAATGCAAGGCAGCTTCCTTTGCTGAAGCAACTTGCACCAAAATTCATGGATTATTTTTCTCTAGAGTAGACTTGGTCGGTGATTATTCCGTGTAAAGGTCAAGGAAGAGTCTAAACAGTTCGTCGCAGTAAACAAGTGTTGAATTGTATCAATACGTCTGGATATTTCCTTGAGTTAAAACGGCGCCTGCACTCACCCAGGCAGTAAATTGGGTCGCAAAAGCATGTTCCGAATTGGTACACATATCAACTGCATCAAAATCATCGCCATCCTCCTCCTCCTCCTCATCATCATCATCATCGTCATCATCGTCATCATCATCATCATAATCATCATCATGGAAGAAGAACTAGGTTAATCATTCTAAAGGCTGTACCACACTCAACATTTTGGAGTATACATTTCTCTACTGAGTTAATTAAATGGAAAAAGGAGAATCACATATTGAGGTGAATTAAAGAAGCGTTAGTTTTTGTCTTTAGTGAACCAAACCAGAATTGTGTTACTTATAAGTAGTGTGACAGATTTCATAATTCAGATGACACAAAATGGGGATGCGAACCAGGACGGAAACAGTATTCCCAGATGCGGCAAGCGTAGTACCAGCTGAGCTACGAAGCCACACTGGGAGCTCATAAATTTCACAGTTTTACTCAATTATCTGGCCAATCCAGTGTGTCATATGGAATTCACCAAATGATCCAGCAAACTGACAACCCAAGCAGGATTTTTTAAAAGTTTATGCTACTGTCGTAGCATTCGGATAACTTCAATTAGTGTTCTGATACATACTCAACAAGAAACTACCAGAAGGCTGATGTAAGTCCTGAAGATTGCAGTACACCAACAAATTCAGTTGCATCTCAACATTCTTTTATGGACAGGGTGGTAATTCAATCAACGAGATGGTACATAACCCTACATTAAGGCCAGGTTCAAGAACTACACGTTGCTTTCACTGCGGGCTTCGTCGTGTTGAGTGATGCACCGAAACTCAGGGTGACGCTGCAAAAGTTAGATAGTGCAGAGAATATGGAGTTAATCAGTTTCCTTTTCGCTACTCCCTCTTGCTGTTTGAATTTAGAGGAAACCTCGGAAACCTTGTGATGCATTCTTGGAAAGATGGCTTCTTTGTTCAGTTTTCTTTGTGAAAGAATTAGGGCTGTAGGGAATAACATAGAAGATTTCATCGTCTGTGCGGCGATGGTAAACTGATAGCGTAAAAGGTTGAAACATTGTGGAAGCCTACAAAATAACATAAGACGTGTCACTGTACATGTCTTCGAGTGATCAGCTTTGTGTTGCAAATTCCAGTGCCAAATTTTGTTTAACCTGAGCGAAGTTCTACAGGGGGCAGCCAAGAGATGATTTCCTAGTGACAACAGTACTTTCAAGTTTGTAATCACTTTTGTCCACGGTCAGTGATATTAAGTAGGAATTATCGCAATGACTTAAATTTTCATTCTCATTTGAAAGCAACAGTTGTAAGCAAATGATATATCAGGGTTTTGAACAATTCACACTGTATGAAGCAGATCCTTTCCATCATATCCCTTCACCGTTAAGGTTGATACAGTCTCTAGCCTCGATTTTTAAGCTTATGAACGATAATTCCAAGATGCTGAGCAAATTTACTATACCGTTGACCAGGTTGTAGAAACTATACATTCAAATTTATGACAAAGGTTGCACACAAGAACACGCACAATCTCTACTGGATTTATTTCATTTGTCCCGGCTCGACTTGCGCAAACGTTACCTATACACAATTATCTGGAGCATGTGAGGAGTGAATAACGACTGCGACCTAACTGTGTTACAGGGCTTAGCGATTTTTCGACTCTCAGAGCTTCATCGTATAACTGCTCACGCTCTGTGACTATCCGGCTGACAAATGCTCCGATGTTATATGGACACATCCGGAAATATAGGCGGAAGTAATCGAACACTGCACCATGTCTAACATGAAACTGCGCGGGCGAATTGATATTTTACCCCTACTTTTGTAAACGTCTGGAACTATGCCAACGTGGCCGAGAAGGTAATGGTAACACATGAAAAAGAAACACATGTTACCCAGTGGAACAACTAAAGACTGGTGTAAGAATGTCCAAAAGTCGTTACTGTAATCGACGGAAAGCAACTCGGCTTATTATGAAGATCAAATGGTTTGTGGGCGCGGTTGGATTCTTCAAACCATATTTAGAAGTCTTTGAACAAGAGTAAGACAGGTATAATCGGAATGTAGTGATTCGTGTGTCCAGTGTGTGAAGGTTCTTGAGGAATTTAATCCCATCATTGTTTAAGGCACCAGGGTTTCGAAGGTCACTTGGGACGAGTCGACATTGCATGTCACAAGTTTATTCGTAAATGTCTGAACAGCCGAACGTTGGATAGACCGATTTATTGATGACACGGTAACGTAGCACAACGAATTGAATTAACTCAGTCGCGTTTGGAACACTGGTAATTTATGGCGATCCAATTTCTTTCCTAAACAGCAAGATGAGATGATCGCTTCTGTTGACACTCTGAACAGCAGTTTAACTAATGGGCCTTTTGATAAAAATGTGACAGGTAAGCTTCAGCAAGTCAGTTGTCAATGCATAAGATAATGAAGACCGAGCTGCACCTTTGCATGACAACTGCGATCACATACGCATTGCTGAATGTGATAACCGGTAGTTCTACAAATGCCTGGAAACCATGTGATCGGTATTCACTGAGGCTATTCTGAACTGAACCTGTGTGAAAGGCCTGCCCAGTATCACATCTTCTAACTTAGGCCATTCATTTCCCTTCTGGAATTCTACATTTATTTGCGGTCAGGAGTTTTCAGTTTCAAGTGCAAACTTTTCTGTATAATAATCTGTTCATATCAGATCATTTAAGGTTGATTGTGTTATGACGTTTATCATTTATTTGCATAGGCGTTACTTATTTTTCGTTAAGACATTCGGTTTTTCAACCTTTCATCACCTAAAGGTACATTTATCAAATTAAATCACGATGATGTCGTTCTCAAACTCCGTTCGTTTTGAACACATGAACATGTCACAAATCAATGGTTCAAAAAACACAACAAAACCTACGCAATCCTACTCATCCTCTGGACCGCTTGGGTAAATCTGGAGTTACAGAGTCGGAATACAGTGATCGTTGGGCGTTTTATTCCTATAACCGAAGGGTCAGCGTAGAGTTTCATTTTCTAACGTTGTCATTATGAGTGATGGGACCAGCACAATTTTCCTCTCACTCAATTAGTTCGGCAGTACCCTACTCACGGGTTAATGCCTCATCAAAGCTAGATTTCCACAACCACAGTCTCCCCTTCATTTTATAGTCCGTAACATCAACCAAATGATTTGTAGAAAATTGAACCGCCTCTTAGCCATTCAGCTATGCGGAAACGACGATACCAGTAGAGCTGGTTTAGATGGTCCCGTTAATAAGACAATTTCCAAAGTCCCAAAATGTTTGGAAAATGTTTTTAAAGTAATTGGAATTTGTAAAGTATTATTGACAAAAGTGACCAGCCTTGTCCTCTGAAACTGAGCACGAGTTAATCGGATGTTCGAGAAATCTAGTTAAAAAACTTAGGGTATGGTAACTGGAAAAAGACATCGTAACATGGCTTAGAGTATACTAGAAGTGATTTCATTAAAACAATAATGCCCAGACGACAACAAAATGTATGACAACAACAACAACAGCTTCGAAAAGCGAACAGTCAAAGAATACGGGGAGTCAGCCATAAACAAGACGACCACAGTAACTTGCATTCTGTGTGTAGTTACTGAAACACATCCATACTAATGGATTTGTGGGTGCGGTAAACTGCGGAGAGAAAAGAAATTTAGGGCTGACACTATGTACAAACCAGTCCATTCAACATCTAATAGCACAGCAAGCAGAGGACGTTAAATGCATCAAATGAAATACAACACATTCAACAAGAAACGGCATAGTGACAAGCTGTGTACTGTGAAGAGATTAAGACAGTGTGCTTCAAGTAAATCTACGAGTGAAATTTCTCCAAGTATCGAAATGGAAAGATACAAAATATAAGAGGGATAATAATCAACAAACGTACAAACCCCTTCTTGCTTGTCAAACCCAACCGAAATTTAATAAAAAGGTATAACTTTGTCGTTATATTAATATGAATTTTTACAACGCTCCATTGTTCACACGCTGAATTTGAGTCTACACAGAAAAGTGAACTGTGAGTAAGTTCCACGTGAGAAATGATGATCTCATAGTGTACACACTTCTTCGTACAGGTTAGCAATGAAGTCGTAAAAGTAAAAGTTCTCTCACACGTCGATCAGCCGGTAGACTGATCAGTGACGTGCAAATCCGATCAATATAACAAAAGAATTAGAATTTACAAATTCCATACTAACAGCGCCTAATACGAAATGAGTCAGGGACAGGATATGGGAAAGTTCTCATAGGTAAACATGAACAAACTTTTTCAATGGTAACGGAAACATGATCTACACTGACAAATAATACAAGCACTAATCAACAAGACATTCATTGCGCATTGATTCAACTGGTTGTCACTATCACAACAACAAACATGTTGAAATATGTTCCAACACAACAAAATAAACCTGAACAAACAATTAACCGTTACGTTCTTCGCTGCTATGGCCATGCGGAAAACAAACCAATGGGCTGTCTAAAATGGAACCACCTTCACATTCAAATCAATTCCGTCCCATCAATTTTAGTCATCGTTCTATCTGGTTAAGTGCGCATCCATCATATAAATCCTACCGACTAAGACAACAGGATTAGGGGAAAATATATTGTAACTCAACATTATCAAATTCCGAATCAAGTTCAAAAATATTTTCAGTGAATGTTCCAATAATGATCAACAGAACTTGTTCCACTCGGTCCATTGATCCAACCAAACAGAAATCGTGATTCTGCCAATCGCGTATGACTGCAAAAACAAATTCCCGGATAAACCCAACTAACGTGTCGGAGTAATCTTCATCCCGTATTTGAACGATGAGTCACATTGAATTATTACAACGGAGATATTTTGCATTATTTCTGTGTTCCAAATCCACCTAACGTTCATCACGACAAAATACAACAACGGACGACGAAATCTATATTTGAACGACTAACTTACTGCTCGCTCCACTGACTGCATTAAAGTAGTGGCATTCGACGTGAAATATTCACAACGCACATTTGAACAGATCACATATACACCGTTCACAACAGTGTTAACAATGAAATGCATCACTCCTCGGCTTCAAAACAGCTGTCGACAACTTGAAATATATCAACAATTCTCGGAAATTACTGACGATCATCGTGACAATATTTGAACGGTTGTACAGCCTTGACAGTGCTTCAGTGCCAACACCACGCAACGCAGTAGGATTCCGTTGTTTACAATCAACATGAGAGCTAGTTTCTCATCAGCTGTATCAACGTTGATCAACCCAATCAGTTGCAAGTGGGAGTTCTCATCTCCTCCGTTTCTGAACACCTCGCTTCAACAGATCAACCAGATCGATACTCGCGATGTGTAATGTTGACTCGTCTGCACTGAACACGCTCTGTGGCATGATGGCAGAGAATAGACAGTCGAATATGGGCAAAATCTGTCGACTCGTGCGAGGACCTACACTAACAGACTCCTTGAACAAATCGGTTGAGCAAACACTCACGCTAACACAACTCAGAAAATATTGTGCTTCCTAACGCATATCTTCACATATGTTCCATCTGTACAACGATGTTTAACACTGTTGTCTCACACTACACAACTGGTGTCACACAGATACAGTGCATTGACAACGCGAGTCTCTTCTTTCACGAAGAAGCATAGACCAGTTTGGACGGAATTGGTGGATCAGTGCGGTCTAGCGTGTAAGCTGTTGAATTGGAGAAATGTGAGTTGATGTGAGCGTGTGTGAATCGTTCTGTTGCAGTTTAGCGAATTACTTAATATCCGGACAGTTTTTGGATCGCATGTCATTTGAGCATGTCACAATATTTGGTCGTTTTGTGTAGGCAGTATTCATGTGTATTCTGTGGGGGGTGTTCGGAATGCTTGTTGGTGGTGAAACCCCTGGCTCGTTCAGCTTACCTACTGACAGAATGTTAATGATTCAATCGACAGAAATATCTCGTGATTTAATACTGCAATTATTTTCTAGTCAGTGTACATCTCCCACAAAATATAATACTTAGAACTAAGTCCTCTGTGATTATTTTTGCAACTTCGTTTGTCATGCGGCCCGGATTCCGTATAATCCCTGACAATAACATCAAGCTGATCACTGGGTTCACACGTTTTGCTTGCAGGTTCTATTGCTTGACACATCTTTATGGTGCATTTGTTAACATGTTTACAATGGGCCTTTTCCTGTTCGAGTAGTATTGTATCAATAATTGACATGTAACATTCATACTTGTTCATATCCGTACACTTACCAAAAACCTTTGTAAACTAGTCAACTTATGTTGGCCACTCAACTGATATACCAATCTAAGAGCAAAATCTTTATCTATCGGGAACGAAGTTACAGTATAATAGTAGATATGAATGCATTTTGCAAAATAAGGCAAATCTTGACTGAGAAGCCAAATTGTACCATTGACATATAGTGCATTATCAAGGCTGGGGAAGAGAAAAAAATTGCAAATTGCAATACCTCAAGTTCTTGGAAAGGAATACGAGGGTTGAACCTAGGGGAGGGACAGTTGACTAGAATGAATAAAATACATAACCGGATTATCTTGCCTAAATCTAAATTCTCACGGTTGCTTTGCTGACGGTTGGCCGCGATTTGTAACTGACTTACTAATCCGAAACGACCAGCATTGTCACAGTCGAAGGTTCAAAACTGCAGATGTAAGGATTTTCATAGTCGGTATCCCAGTTGGTTTCTGGATGTATTCAAAATAGACTGATTGCGCATTATTTATGTGTTGTACAATTTTCCAAAACTATTGTACTAGCTCCAACTCATATTCCGGATATCACTTGTTGAATACCAGCGTATATCTAAGTGACTGTGTCGCTTTTTAATTACAACAGGGATAATAAAAATGACAGATTTAAGTACATATATATTTATATAACTTTTGTTTGTTACAGTTTACCAAATAAAGCTCGTATACTGTACGTGTACAGTTACTCGAAGTAGTCTATTTGGGCATATCACCGATTAGAACTGCAGCTACATTCATTCGTTCATTCGTTTTCAATGTTGCATGAAATTGGGTTACACGTTTGCTTGTCTAAGCATACTAACTGAAACAATGTTGAAGTGCCTGAACTAACCTTGACCTTACTGCCTGTCAGTTATTTTTAAACAAAAATTAAAATCAACCACGAGGTCAATCGTAGTCGCTATTATTCCGTCAACAAAAGGACAAATTCATTCTAGCATTCACTGTCGTTCGGAAACGCTTCTCTTATGCCGCTTCATCAGCGTGGGTTGTTAAACAAATGCTCTGGTGCCCAGGAATTTGAGATGTTCCAGTCAAAACGTGAAGTACGCCTATCACCCATCCATTTTAACCAGGCTGCAGCAGGGGACTATTCATCACGAACATTTTGTGTACCGCGCTCGAGTCCGTTGGATAATTATCACGCAGAGAATTTATTTGACGTTGGAGGTAATATGGCAAACACTTATCCCACACCCATTCATTGCACTTTTCAAAAACATCAATCACCTCTACTGCAGACCAATTGTGAGCAGTCTTGGGGTTGTCCTCATATGAACATGCAGGTAGATCAAGCGTATCCGACGGTATTTGAAACCGCACCGAAGCGGTGTCGTTCAAGTAAACGGTCACCTAAGGCAATTCCAGATTTACAAACCCTACTTGTGCGCCAGAAGGAATTCGTGTTCTTTCTTACTCTGGATGGTAACCGAATCATTGGTCCTTTCATGTTCAACACCGTAGCAAGTAAGTGTGCGATCATTTTTAACATGACAGTCTTAGGAAATGATAACGGGATGAAAAAGTTTTGATGTCATTTTTTAATGCCTATTCGAAATAATGTATTGTCAGACTGGTCTTCCACAGTTACATTCGTGCAACAACTCGGAGTGGGCGCGTACTAAATTATCACGTGGTTCAAGAGCTTTTCAGAAGAGTTCCTAATTGATTTTGTACAATGTTGAGACATTTTTAGTTCAAGATTTTCACCACTTTATTTTAATACCATTCTAGGTCGAACGTATCTCTAAACCATTCGGATAAATTTTCAAGGGGGACTGCTTTCATAGGTTGTACCCTGATGGAACACTGCTCGTGCAAACAGCCACCGTCCTACAGGAACGGACCTGTGCTCTCCACTCTTTTATCCTTGAACCTAGACACAACTGTCTCACTGATGTTGATGACTGAGCTCAAACACAAAATAGTGTTGTTGCCCCCAAATAACCGACCTATTATCAACCAACTCATCTAACAAGTGTATTCAAAAATAGTGTCATGAATGGCGCTGGCTGAAACCTTCAGATGAATGCGTAAACTGCACTAAAGTATAAATGCTTTCCACGTTATACCACACAGCACAGACTACTTATCCGTAAGAAAACACTGTTCAACAAACTCATTTTATTCAGTGGTTTTATTTGGCTGAAAAGTGGAGTTATCGATTGGAATTACTAGACCGAATCAGCAGCCTGAGCAGTAGGTTTATGCGAATTCTTTCAGACAAACGAAGATAGAGGAGGGACAATCCAGCTTACTTACTCTGACAAACTGAGTAAGGTCACTATCACACATTTATGCATCAGCATACCGTGAATGTTGTCACACATATCGTGGACAGTCTTGCGTTCAATCGTGTTTGATTGGAGGTTCGTAATGCCCGTTCACTAGCAAACGTATGACAAAGAATCGTGTTCACCATTTCCTTACGGTCACACTGACTCCAGTTTCCCATAGACGGGTTTCACCGGTTAGTTAGAAGTCCTGGTCCAAGGTAAAAACACACATCACATCCAGTGAAAGTTGCTTCCTCCCAACTCTGTTGATTTAGAGAAGTTACCACCTTTGTAGTAATCAAAAGCTCACTGAAGTAATAGCTCACTTAACCTACTTTCGGAGTGTAGCAAACATTTTCGTCTAGAACAGACCTCCTAGGCTCGACTAGCTGGTCAGCGTAAACGTATCGGTATTGCTGTCCACAATGTGCCTGTTTCTGAAAACTACAATGCATGTACAAATGTACTGCGCGATTTGGAATAGTGGGAAACGTAGCATTAGTACCTCTAGCTTAATTGTGCCTGCTGTTAACTGCTTTCCTCGACCAGCATACCTAACTTTAGCACAAGTACATCCGCCACAACAAATCTCGTTTCTAACACAGAAGGTGTCGATAACGGTACACACTACCCAGCCCTCCACCTGCTCCCAGTTGTCCTTAGGTAGAACATCCCCAACAGGCCACAGAAAATCATATCAGATTGGCCACAACTGAATACCTCATTAAAACATAGTGGGGTGTTAAATACTAAACCATCTGACTCTGTCTATGCACGAACCGAACCTACTGTAATAGTGTTCGAAGCGTTGTATTACCGTCGCCTCAGTAGGAGATGGCGGCGGCAAAACGACCGGCACTAGATCACTCTGGAATTTTCCACTGATTGACCTTCCTAAAGACACTTTGAAGGACCCGTACATAACAGGCCCAGAACAACCACAACATAACAAGAGAGATGACAAACTGTCCCCTAAAATGACTGCGTTTTGCAGCGATTAGGATGCTGGTGAAGGGTGGTTGTGTATCTCTTTGAATGACTTCCGATCTAAATACATCTTACATGCGCGTTAAGGCTCGTGTAGTTCTTCCTGAGTCAGTCTGGTCACTGGGTCGCATGATCCAAGCTTTCATCTACATGATCATAGTGAATGATAGATCACCATCTGCTCATAAATTCACAGATACAGTGGAATACAATGTGATGCGTAAAACGCTCTCCTTGTGCTATACGTATACGTTGGTGGAAAGAAATGCTAACTCTCAAAACCATGAAGATAATGCGTTGATATCCTCAACCGCCCGGGGCTTTTTAAAGCAGAGGTGGAAGTCGGTTGGTCCATCACGTCCAGGACCCGTTCCTCGGGCGGTGTATAGGCCAGGAACAGATGTAGCTTGAGAGTTTGTTTTCTAACGAACTAATAGTGATTGCCATCCTGACTGTAATAAACAATGAACGGCAAGGTTTGCTTGCAGATAGGAAACTAGACTAATCAATCAGTTTTCTTTTTTTGTAAGCTGGTGATAAGCCCAAGGCTGTCTGGAGCGAAACGGTGACACTTAAAGAGTAAGATCAGTATTTTTCAACTTCGAACATTTGAAGAATTCTCAAACACAGAGATGTAGACCGTCAATATGTTGGGAAGAGGGTAAGCGGGTATCTATGACTGCTTATCTAGAATGTTTACTTAGTTAGTTGAAGATAATTCAGGTGAAACTTTACAGACCTCATTATCACAAGAGAGAGCCAGATTATGAGAGCTTTTGTCCCATGAATCACCCGGTCTTCAATTTATCTTCGAGTCATAGTGTCAAACTACGTAGCTCTTTTAGTTTGAAGTCTAATGGCGATTTCCGAGCTTTCGTTGACACCCGTTGTTCTAAGACAACAGTGGAAGGGATCCACAATCACTCCGATTTGCAAAGGTGAGTGGAGAACTAATCCATCAGATTACTGGTGAGTAGCCTTTGCTTCCACTGTTCTTCCAACTGTTGGAGGGCTTGTTGGATAAGTTTGGTAAAGCAAAGGTATTTGAAACTGTACGCCTTCATAAAATATACTGAGGATTTCATGAAGGACGCCCATTTATCTCAAGCTAACCGATAGTGCGTGGTTGTTTACATCAAGACGACTGATAAAGAATTACAAGTTGATTCAAACAACCTAAGCATTTTGAAGGCCCTCGACTGAATCGAACATTTTACGTTGCCATGAGAACTAAGCGAAACTGATTCGGTGGAACAGTATTCCAGGTAGTTTTAGGATTATTTAAATGAACTCCGATTCAACGCAAAGTAAATTGTCATCTACCAAGCTAGTTTTTATCGAACAGTGATGCTGCTGAAGAGTCCATCCTGAACGCTCTGCTACTCATTCTGTTCGTCCCTGATCTGCCATGCACAGGTCAGTGATACAAAATATAGCGAGTTATGCAGCTGCACCATAAAATTAATAAACTTCTCCCAGCAGTTAATCAATGATAACTACTCAACAACCTAGAGTTCAGATTCACAAACATAGAACATCAAATCTGTAGTGATTTTTGTTTGAGGGATCACGTATTGAAGGGAGCTGAATGTACAATAGACCTGAAAAATCAAAAGTCCGGAAGGAATGACCGAAAAATAAATGGGAGCTAACCCACTGTGTGTAAAAATGTGAACAAGCAGAGGTTCAAAAGTTACATGAGACGACGAAAAAGAATATATTGAACAAAAGTGTCATGCGGATTTCCGCTGAGATATCTTTCAAAAGATGTAGAATATTTTGGTTATACTAACTGCGTTAGATCAGATAACAAAGTGATCTTACTATCATATAAGTATGCAGGAGAATGGCTTAAGGTCTTCAGCAAGAAAGGAGTGATACAGCCGAAATTATACAGTAAGTTAAGGAACTAACCCACTCACAATCCTTGAGAAGAAACTAACTTTTTAAAAATTTCCAAGTTACAGTGTTCTGATCAACTTCCAACCTTCCAACCAAACCGAACGTCCTAACGTTGATTACTTTGAAAAGTTTTCAGCTTTTAACAACTCACCTCTGTCATGTGCAAGGAGCGGGAATAGTACAACAACTGTTTGTTCACAAAATCTACAGAGCAATTATATGCTTCAGCAACACTTCGGATACAAACATTCATTAGCACATAACAATAATCCCGAGACGCCACAGTTGTCAATGACACGTTCATGCATGGAGAACATCATTCATCACCGTGATGAATTTCAATATGTCGTCTTGTATATTTTCCACGTTGCGTTAATACCTCAAGACATGACACCGCCTAATTACTCAAGAGTAGTATAGTATGGCTTTTCATTCTCATACTGCTAGTTAATTCCGTTACGACGGCCATGTCTTAACGTTGACACTCACCTATGGTCATAAAACGATTTGAAAGCAAAACAGTCGAAAAGCGCCATCATTTTCATTTGAACATGACCTCACTTACAAGATGGAAATCGCATGATACTAACTGAAAACTCATGAAATAGTGGACATAGAAGTTGATAGAGTATTTGATCACGAAATGTATTGCATACTGGTCGGCTGAATAAAAATTTCCTAAATGAACACACAGATTGCACATTGGAAGGAAAAAATAAAATCCGTATCCATTTTCGGTCTACCGGCTATACTGAAAAGCAACCAAGCAACTACTGACAACTAGAAAATGTTACTTCAAGGTGGTTGTTGAATTTAAGAGTTATATAAGTCTTATACAATCTTATGAAACCTGGGGTTCGATATCTTAGTTCGCGCCATTTCAGGACAAAATGGTGATAAACACCGTAATCATAAGTGCGTAGTACCATGATGTTCAAACAAAAGCCTACCACAATAGCTTACGTGGCTAACTGTGGACAAATCTTTGTGAAGACCAGTCCCCAGGAACTTTCTAACAGACCTAGGTAGAGAAGCACATGCTGTACACTACTGTGCATGGCTGTGTATGTCAAAACCAGGTGTTCGATCTGCTCGGACCATAGTGTTCCCAGTTGTCTATCGGATAGCTTGTCACACCAGCGTACCCCATTAATGGATGAATTAAAGCATGGTTTACAAGATTAGAATGTCACTCGATAGCAACGTGTAAACTGGACAAGTTCACTTTGGTCTGTGGAAATCCGGATGCATTCTGAAGTTAGTTTTCTGGACTGACAATACGACGGGTGTATCACTCGACGGTGATCAATGAGGGGCTGAGGTGTTCGTTCGCAATTTCGCGGATCATGTGGATACACGTTCAACAAAGTCGTTGTGACAGGAACCTTTCCAGTGAAACCAGACCAGCGTTTTTGCTAACTTCCCTTACATTGTTTCACTGGGGAAGCAGACACTACAGCATGAAATTTTCACTCACGCAGAATAAACTGAACAATGTGTTTTTCGTATCCTTCTTAAACATAACGATTCATGTATCCCGTTGTCTTTGTGTTCCATTTTAATCTTGATTGCAAATTTCATTAAGCATGCACCTTACACAGTTCCAAGTTACGGAATAGCATTCATATTTATCTCGTTGAATTAAATGCACTTTTGACGCCAGTTAGTTTGGATTTCCCCGTGTTGTGACTCTTGTAATGCTTTTGTAAACCTAATAACTAGTTTTCCGCCACATGTCCTTTGAGTGTAGAATAAAATAGTTAATCTTCATCGAAAGGACTTTGTCAAGTTATGGAAGTTGATCGCTGTTCCTGTTGTTGATGACCAGCCTGTCCATATATGTGGGACTACCCCACATATATATACGTACATAATGCACAAATATATACCTACATATACTATCGCAAATTCATCCGCTGTAGGACCGAATCTATAAACTTATCTACTTTCAGTCTTACTGATGATCTTTCTGCTGTGGTGGTCGACTAAACCAGAGTTCAACCATGTTCATTTTTATGTTATGTCAGTTGTCTTTGGCTAGTTTAATTGCAAGTTTGCATGATGATTTTGAAATGAGAAAATTCACACATAAGTTGTAATCAAAAGAGGAACCACCTGTTTATGCACCTGAGATATAAAGAAAGTTTAACCTATCTTGCAGTCATCATTCACTACATTAGGTTGCACTGATCTTTGTCTGTTGGATGTGATGTGAAGGAATGTCTCCATCCAAGTACTGAAGTAAGGCAACTTTACTACACGATATCTCCTCCTGTCTCAGCAGGATTTTTGACTAATAAAATCCTCCAGTTTTTCTAAACATTGAGTCTTTTTTAACCATTCCAATAGAATAGTCAGAAGACACAGATTACGGTATGAATTCATTTCGCCCGCGCTCATCAGTCATAAACGTGTGACTAGCTTGAAAACAAAACAAAACAAGACTTAAATGAAACGGTCAAAATTACAAATCCGGCTGGATCGTGATTCGCACTCACGGTCAAATCCATGAAAAACAAAGGTTGACAGTCAGTTGTTTTTGTGTACATAGAACCGGCCGTTGACAGATGATTAACAAAGCTCCAATACTTGAGAAGTTGTGAGTTGTGAGCGTTCATCAAGATCTAGAACGGAGATGCGAGGTTGACACTGTGACCTGTAGTAGATAAGTGCCTTGCAATGGATGAAGCGGCGTTTCGTCCTCGTTACTTGTCACTCATTGGCGGGTTAGGTATTGCAACTCTCAACCAATTTGGGATGTGCTCCTTGGCCATGGATTCAGGCATCCTTTCTGTTCTACTAACGTATATGTCTCCTTAACTGTAGAGAAATTGATAGATGCAGTGGCTGGTAGAAAACTTAGAGGTTTGCTTTTTGATCGGAGGTAGAGGTAACCTAGTGGTTTGTGAGAGCTGAACAAGCTTTGCTGCATTATACGCCCGTTTTAGCGCGGCGCTGATCACCTTACCAAAAATATTCACCAGAATATTCCCTTTAAGGGGGACGTCCAAAGATGTATTTTTCGAAGGAATGAATTTGCACCATTTCTGAATGAAACGTTCGGGAAAATTGTTAGCACGAAGCGTTTCATACAACACTGTTTGCTCGGCTCGTAATCTTTCTTGGGTGCATATTGTTGATGCTCTGTATTTCAGCTGATATTATACGTCATCTCAGATACTTACGGACTCTGATTCAAAATTCGTCCAGATATCAATTTACGACGTCATCGTTCTACACCTCGATTAGCACGATCGGTTTGTTCACACTTAGGTGCTGATAAACAGGTACCATGACAAAATTGCAGTGTTAAATCACGAGATATTTCTGTCGATTGAATCATTAACATTCTGTCAGTAGATAAGCTGAACGAGCCAGAGGTTTCACCACCAACAAGCATTCCGAACACCCCTCACAGAATACAAATGAATACTGCCTACACAAAACGACCAAATATTGTGACATGCTCAAATGACATGCGATCCAAAAACTGTCCGGATATTAAATAACTCGCTGAACTGCAACAGAACGATTCACACACGCTCACATCAACTCAGATTCCTCAAATTCAACAGCTTACACGCTAGACCTTACTGCTCCACCACTTCCGTCCAAACTGGTCTATGCTTCTTCATGAAAGAAGAGACTCGCGTTGTCAATGCACTGTATCTGTGTGACACCAGTTGTGTAGTGTGGGACAACAGTGTTAAACATCGTTGTACAGATGGAACATATGTGAAGATATGCGTTAGGAAGCACAATATTTTCTGAGTTGTGTTAGCGTGAGTGTTTGCCCGACCGATTTGTTCGAGGAGTCTGTCAGTGTTGGTCCTCGCACGAGTCGACAGATTTTGCTCATATTCGGCTGTCTATTCTCTGCCCCCATACAACAAAACGTGTTCAGTGCAGACGAGTCAACATTACACATCGCGAGTAACGATCTGGTTGATCTGTTGAAGCGAGGTGTTCAGAAACGGAGGAGATGAGAACTCCCACTTGCAACTGATTGGGTTGATCAACGTTGATACAGCTGATGAGAAACTAGCTCTCATGTTGATTGTAAACAACGGAATCCTACTGCGTTGCGTGGTGTTGGCACTGAAGCACTGTCAATGCTGTACAACCGTTCAAACATTGTCACGATGATCGTCAGTAATTTCCGATAATTGTTGACATATTTCAAATTGTCGACAGCTGTTTTGAAACCGAGGAGTGGTGCATTTCATTGTTAACACAGTTGTGAACGGTGTATATGTGACCTGTTCAAATGTGTGTTTTGAATATTTCACGTCGAATGCCACTACTTTAATGCAGTCAGTGGAGCGAGCAGTAAGTTAGTCGTTCAAATGTAGATTCCGTCGTCCGTTGTTGTATTTTGTGATGAATGTTCGCTGGATTTGGAACGCAGAAATAATGCAAAATATCTCCGTTGTAATAACTCAATGTGACTCATCGTTCAAATACGGGATGAGGATTACTCCGACACGTTAATTGGGTTTCTCCGGGAAGTTGGTTTTGCAGTCACACGCGATTGGCAGAATCACGATTTCTGTTTGGTTGGATCAATGGATCGAATGGAACAAGCTCTATTGATCATTATTGGAATATTCACTGAAAATATTTTTGAACTTGATTCGGAATTTGACAATGTTGAGTTACAATATATTTTCCTCTAATCCTGTTGTCTTAGTCGGTAGGATTTATATGATGGATGCGCACTTAACCAGATGGAACGACGACTAAAATTGATGGGACGGAATTGATTTGAATGTGAAGGTGGTTCCATTTTAGACAGCCCATTGGTTTGTTTTCCGCTTGACCAGAGCAGCGGAGTACGTAACGGTTAATTGTTTGTTCAGATTTATTTTGTTGTACTGGAACATACTTCAACATGTTTGTTGTTGTGATAGTGACCACCAGTTGAATCAATGTGCACTGAATGTCTTGTTGATTAGCGCTTGTATTATTTGTCAGTGTACATCATGTTTTCCGTTACCATTCAGAAAGCTCGTTCGTATTCATCTATGAGAACATTCCCAAATCCTGTCCCTGACTCATTTCGTATTAGACGCAGTTAGTATGGAATTTGTAAATTCTAATTCTTTTGTTGTATTGACTGGATTTACACGCCACCGATCAGTCTACCGGCTGATCGACGTGTGAGAGGATTTTGTTTTTTACGACTTCATTACTAACCTGTACGAAGAAGTGTGTACGCTCTGAGATCATCATTTCCCACGTGGAACTTACTCACAGTTCACTTTTCTGTGTAGACTCAAACTCAGCGTGTGAACAGTGGAGAGTTGGAAATATCCATACTAATATATTGACGAAATTACCTCATTGACTTGTGCAAACTGAGAGGTAAACTACTCAGAACACATTAATGACGCCTCAGTGCTGCACTATTCACATAATGAGTCTAGATTCCTGTCTTGCTTGCTGTCTATTTGGAGACATTAAGCAGGACAGCAGAAGTGAAACATATGTAAGCAACCAAATAACTTGTCGAATCTCCGGCTTTTTTTCTAGAGTGGAGGGATGTAATTATAATCTCCATAGAGGTTATTCTGTCTACGATATGACTTAATTAAATCATCAGCACCGTTAAGCCTGATCAACTAGAAGTTGATTGTCGTATGTCGCAAGGATAGAGACCGTTGTTTCTGGTTACAGCTCAGTTGATCCTACTTATTTCGGCGGCTTCTGTTTGTAAATACTTACGAGCAGTTTTGAATCCTCGGCACTCCTCAGTTTTATTGCATACGTTTTTTACATAGCATGACAGTAGATAGTGAATTCAACTTTCAGTTTGATATAGAGGCGTTTTCATAGTCTTCCACTGGCATTCGTTGAAATCCGTTGTTCGTCCTCGTGAGATCTATTGAATATGAACCTGTGAACATCCGGAAGATTTTTACGGACAGCAAAGACAAAATTATAGTAATATTAACGTTGACAGTAATACAGCGGACTGATAAACAGAGTAGAAAAAACTGGACTTTAGGCTCACAGTGTAGTTGGTGCTGTACTTTGAAGCCATCTACTCACTAATGTGCTCTGAACAATTTCCCTGTCATTATGCGTCGGTTACTGGAAGACGGCGTTTCTCACGCCCTAGACAGCCGTATCTATCACGAGCAAGGTCCACTTTTGAGCTGGTCACTCACGTGAATATTTCAGTCATATGAATTTTCAATGCTGTCTGAATTAGGTAACCTTTGTACGACTGTAACGTCGGTGTGTTAGACGCAGACATGCGAGATGAGATCGTCGGTGGAAAAGAAACAACTTCCAGTAAATTCTCAACAGTTGCTGCACCTCTTGAGATCGTTATGTATGGTAAGTGAAGAATCGTTTACGAGAGAACGGTTTGAAGGATGACTGGTGATCTGTATTTATTGGAACCCTACTGATGACATGGACGTGCTTCTTCTAGAACCGATAGTCTACTGAGTGGTTGCTTATGTTGTTCACAGTAAAATTTCTGATGTGACGCACAGTTCAACCCTGCTCCTACCGAATGAATCGAAACGCAATTGAAACTGCCTATGACCTAATTGCGAAATATATGGACTTGTGCCGGATTCAACCCAGCAGCAGCATAACCAAACGCAACAAGTGTTGTATCAACTGATCTGCGACGCCGTGCGTTAAGCTAAAAACTTTCACATCTGAACTCACTCACCTACCTCATGCTGTACTAGAACTCATCAAATGATCCAGGTGACCGACTGGGTTTCCCAGAGAGTTCACGTTAGAATCCAGCGATGCCACTCAAGGGCATTGGAGTTGTACCATTGATTAGGAAATTCAGATTTCTGCCAATCGGATACCTTTTAATTCACTAAATCTATAAAACTGCTTACCAGTAATAATAATAATAATCCACAATCATTCAAGGCTGGATATAGTATTGTTGTGCGACAGGCAGTTTCGTTGTGAGTAGTATACTACTCACGAGTAGAATATTACCCACAGGCAGCATTCAGGAACAAAAGAGCAAGCTCCGAACGCCTGGAAGATGATGGACAAGAATAGACTATTGGGATAGTGTATACGCACTATGGCAAAGGTTTCACCAAAGGGAATGACAACGCCGTACCACCCGATGTATGTGAGTGCATGTCTGACGTGCAGATGAGTGTACGTGTTTGTGGTTTGCTTTTTGACTTGAACTATGCAGGAGTTTGCTCAATAAACGAATTCTCTGGCCAGGCGTCTTTTGCGGTCACAACAGTATCAAGTCCTGAATCTGGCACTGAATTGTTTCACTCAGATAATAACTGACAAACTGGTGTTTCGTGTCATACTGAATTGGTCGGTTACGTCTGCCTTTGACAACGATTTGTATACATGAGAGAAGATCCACTTATTCAGTTGTCATATCACGTCAGGCAGAACTAACGGCCGTATTCTGGTATTTTAATGGACCCACACGGAGTCATATGCTCAAATGCATATCTGAGCATTATTGTAGAAAATTGTTGATTGAATGCCCAACCTGTTAACATTTGTTTCATTAACGCGTTCTTCGAAATTTTGCAAACTTTAAAATATATACTTAACATATGGTAACAATTTTCTCTATACACTTAAACAGGTACTCAGAATCAAGAAGGTAACACAATAATTTCAACATGCGGTTTCCTCAGTACTTTCGACCCGATCAGTAAGTTGAGCTCGTTACCGTCACGACGGTATTTTTTCGTTTGTAGACAAACTCGGGGGGAATAAATTTAAACCTACGAGAATGTCAGCCATACAGAAGATCATTTCTTTTCTAAATGAGTAGCCGCCTTGTAGTTGGGCCAGTCCGAAAGTGCAAACGGATCAGCACAGTGCCAAGTAACCTTGTCAGTAAAACTTCTTTTGTGCGTACAGTAAATTGTTCTAGAAGACCATCGCATTAAGAACCCAATTAATGCCATGAAGGCAAACAAACGGGCACTTACAGTTCAACCTCAAGTTCCCATCCTTTGACCTTTGTACTTGTACATCCTTGACTAGGATGCATTTAACTCTTGAACCTATCCTTCCGCCTAAAAACAAGGCTTCTAGAACGGTCGGTTTATATCACACGAATTCACGTGTTATCCAGCACAGTGACAAAACGACCTCAAGACAAATACCGGGCTGATAGAACAGCTAGATGTTTGCCTCAGCTTCAACAATAACGGCTGAAACAACATTGACGTCGAATGCAAACTCCTGCAGTCTGTAGGAAATTAGCCTACACGGACGAAGTAATTAGTGAGGGGAGAATTACATGACTACCAAACGTGCTAGTTTTGGAACATAGACAAAACATGCTATTTACGCAAATAAACATTTGCAACAAATATGGATGAAAATAAGCGGATAAAACCAGTGCTTATGATGTCTCATGGTAGTAACCTTCAAAATTACACTCTACGACCGATCCCATTCCTATCTACACCCATTAGGGAGATAGTCAGAATGGGGATCGTGCCGGCAACCGTTTACTTTATGAACTGAGGCTGCTATCTGCTTGGTCACTTGTTTGATGAGTATCGCTTGTGACAGGCAAATTTGTGGCAATCCGAAATAAGCCGTATCCATCTGCACTACTTTGGCGTAAAACAAGTTGCAGTTCTAAAGTGGTATTTAGTTGAAAATGTACTTTTCCATATTTGATATAAGAATAGTGAAAGTGCTCCGTATATTTCACAGTCTTTGTAACAGTTCTTGAGTGCTGCTTTGTACGGAAGTTGATCCACAATGCGAATCTAACTTTCTGTGGGCATGATGAGTCATAAGAGAGACCCCTTGCTGGTTAAACTTCGACACATCGTTTGCTCTTCCTGTCATTTAGAACACTGGATATTCCGTTGTCAAAAAACCAGTGGTTTTTTCAGAACAGTGACCTCAGCCTAAGTATGCTTCAGGCACGGTCAATTACTTTTAAAAATATCTTATAACTTATTCGTTTTTTATGCAAGTCAGCGAACTAGTTAAGAACGACATGAACTATATAAAGTATAATTTGTGGTTCTTCCAGATCTTCCTCATCCAGAAGGTACTCCCGCTTTATCACCTAGAAGCCGCCTGCGGATGAGTCGAGTTACCTCATGCTATCCTCGTTTGGGTGAGTCCATGAAAGTCGATAAATTTTCTGAAGAGGTTGGCTGGAATCTGCTTCGTTTTGTTTACTGCTGTTAGTTCGGGGACACTGACATTTGTTGTTTTTTTACTTTAAACAATTTAGATAATAGGAACATAAACCAGGCTTTGATGATTTTGGAATAATGGATTTGAACTGGTTTTCTCCAGATACATCACAGTGTACGTGGATTTCTTTGGCTGAAGTAACATTTGTAGGATTGTCTAATCATTTTCTGGGATAACCGGATACCGTTTAAATTTGCTTACGACATCGCGTTTGATAGCACCACCAACAACAACAATAGCAACACTAAAAACCGTCTACCTTATTTATTGTGGATGTATAAATATAGTGCTGGGTAACCTTTCGTCTGACTCAGTTCGAAATAAAGTACTTCCCACTAATTTTGCCGTTATCGGAGTTTGACAAAGGCTCATAATCACCCTCGTATCGATAGCTGTACCACCACACTCACACAAATGATAGTAGCATGCTGACCCTCTATTCTCTTCATTCTATATCTGGCATAATGGGAATTTTTTGTCACAATCACTTAACGACGCTATTCAGGTCTTCCGGGCATTTCGGGAAAAGGGACCGAAAGGAATGACATGATCACCATTAATTTTCAATTCACCTGAGGTCGCTAACCTCCTGAAGTCCGCTGGGCGATATTTTGAGTACTAATGAAAATGAAGTCGAAGACTGAGTGGAACTTCTACATGGTTTGTACATTGGGAAATTCTGTCGAATGAAACATTGTTCACTTACGTAGATGATACTCTTCTGTCACTTCATTGCATAACCGAAGAAAGAACTTTGCGAATATCGACAGTGAGCACTCATACGTTGTTGGGAGGTAATATTCATATTGTCACATTTAACGCTTAATCTATTCGTGATAAAGATGTATGTAAACATCCCATGTTTAACTAATGCTGTTGTCAACTATCTCCCATTAAAATGGGAGAATGCAGTCATGCAACAGAACTTAGTTCTAAAATCAGTCGATACACAATCGCCTGTAAAACTAGCAAACTTGTACGTTCTTCAATGAGTATACTAGGTATTCTGTCACTCAGCTGCATCAACATGCCGACCAACCCGAACCGGTTTGAGTGTAACAATCCCATTGTTTCGTTCCTTCGGGTCTAAACCGGATAAAAGACACTTGGGTAGAACAACGATTATGTTGAGGAACATCTAGCATCAACATTTTTGATCTCCCCAAATAAAAGTTGTCGGCTATGTTTGTTCCTGTCGTCACTATTCGTTTCCACTCTCATCAACTTTCTGTTTATCGTATTTTAAGCTGATCGCGGTAAAAATTTTCATACCGTTGCAGACCGGAAACCAGTCAGTGGCCTGAAGACCGTCAGTGTTAAAAGTGGAATAAACATGAACATAAAAAAATGCTGGTTTGGTAGGTTATTGAAATTGGATTCTTGAACCGGAGAATTTACGAAACGTCAAGGTTGCAAACAGCTGTATTCGGTAATTCTCATCGGGCGTATACAATCACAAGCGATTAATTGGACTTATATATAAAACAGGAATATGGCTGTACGCTACGTTAATAGTCACGGAA
>LUCH01001499.1:30607-53426 GCA_013368495.1 Paragonimus heterotremus
TTCTTTAAGCGGCACGTTTGTGAAAAGTGACGTGACATCTAGGAAAATCATCTGGTGATTTTTAATGTTCAGCGAGTTCACAGAGTCTACAAATCGAAATGTATCTTTCAGGCTCAATGGAATTATTCTTGCTCTGACAGGTTCATGTATTTGAACTAGCCATCTGGTTAGACTGTGGTAAGTAGAATCGTTCATGTCAAGAAATGGACGTAATGGCAGTCCATTTTTATGGACCTTAGGGAATCCACACAGCCTTGGAATAATCGTACCGGTCGGTCTGGTTCTTTCAAAAAATGGCTGCATCAATCAACTCAGTCTGCTTCATCTGACGAAGTAGCTTGGATAGGTTCTTCTGAATTGACGGAAAGTTAATTATCGTGCACATATTGTCAGTTGAGAAGGATTGTTTGAATGCTGGCGCTCAACTGCACTGTTTCCATGGGGAAGTTAGAAAATGGGCAATTGTGCGCAAGCATTCAAACGGTCCGCCTCTAACGAAGAGAGTTAATTGTGGATGGAGGAGGTCTGGGTGTGGCAGGGGAGAACTGGATGCTATCAGAAGTCTGGTGATTATGGAGGTTCTGTTGGATATGATCATCCAATATTCAATCAGCAGAGAAAAAAGACAGCTAGTAGGGAACACAATATTTAGTTCTTTTAATAGTGTAATTATGTTACACAAAAGTATCAGTTCCTGATTGTCATACAAGCATTTTATTGCTGACTGAATGCTCATGTGCTGGCATACATGCACTCTATGTTTGTACTTCTGATAGGTATTCCTGGTACGACTTAATACTTTGTTTGTAAATGTAACATTATTGCAGGAATGTGACGGATAGTCCGGCCAAATAATTTGTAGTAGGGAATGAGCGATTACTCAGATATACCCATACGGAAGGATCCGAATTCAGCAATTGAACAGAGGAAAGTCTTCAATGCTGTTTACAAGCCCCTTCGTCCAAAGTGATGAAGGCTTCTTGTACATGTAGCATCATTGTGGTCGTCTTAATAACAAAGAAAACCATCAACTTTTGAGAGTTTTGGAGATAATCATCTTTTGTGCAGTTCCGTTCTGGTGTGATGCCTATCCTTACACCACATTGTTGGAACCAACTCCGTGCCTAGACGACGTAAAGATTCCACTTTCCAAAGTTTGTTCGACCCTTTCTTACAGTGTTGTTTTGTCTGTAACATCCAGTCTACCGCTTGTAACGCCGTAGGAATTTCTGGCTTCGATTTCTCGGGATCGCGACCGTGACAGAGCAGCCACCGTCAAATAAACATTCTTTTTTACCTGTGCAAAGTTTTCCTGACCGGTTTTAACGAAGAACAAGACAACCATAGCTGGAACGATCAAAAAACATTGAAGGGAAATGATTCAACTGCTGGCATTTTGTCTAAACGAAAACACATGCAGAAAATGTAACAGAAGAACATAAGAGGGACCCTAGGCTGTCCTAGTAGCAACACGAACCACTACTTGAACAGTCCGAAGATCAACAGAATAGAAGGCCAGCATAGACACACAAAAGTAATGGTAGTACAAGCTGCAAGTACGGAGTGACTAATATCAATCGTGTTCTCGTTCAACTTTGGTTGGATTCTGCGTCAACTCTCTTAGTAAGCTATTAATGTCACACTTCGGAACAGATAGGTAAACCCAAAATGAGGAACAGGCTGTATCGCTTGAAGTGAATTCATTTACATTCTGTGAGATCCGAAGGAAAGTTGATCGGACAATTCACCTGTAACAATGTTCATATGAAAGACACTTGCTGCTTTAGTGAGCTCCCCGAATTTTATCTTTCCGGATGGGACTAGTGGAAAATCTACAGACCTTGGACAAATCAGTCAACATCGTCTACCATACTCAATGGACTGTATCAGTCTGTTGCATTTCTGTGTGAAGAAAATGACTGCAGTCTCCACGCCGACGTTTCAGATATTCCAGGCACTGCAGGTCATTTTGATGACATCGTTATCACAGGCCACGATCCGGATAACATGACACAAAACTTGAGTGCGGATTTTTCCTGGACTAAGAAGAACGGCTTTTGTTTGGGGAAAAATAAATACAACTTCCAAATAGAAAGCGTGAGACATGTGTTCACAAACGACAAGGACGGTCAACAAACAGTCTCAACGGACACAGAAGCACCTTAACAAAAGTCGTCTCATTCAAAAGTCTCTACTTTGCGTTCGCTTCTCAGGTTGACAAACAATTATGGTGCACCTATACATAAGCTTTACAAATGCAAAACAATTTCGAGTACCGAAATAACCAAAGATGTTGAATAACAATAGTCCTTTGAATACGGTCACGCTTTCAATCGGGTTAAGTTGATGTTTAACTCGGATCTGCTGCTGACTAACTTCAGCTCATCATTGAAATTGCTGGTCACATCAAACGGGCCCGATAACAGCATTAGCACTGTTATTTCCCATCTATTCCCAGATCGCTCTCAGGAAGCCGTCAAACTCACACTTGGGTTAGTCACTGCAATCAAGAAGAACTAGATTCAACTAAAAAATGAAAAATTATCACATATCCTGTGGATAAAAGAATTTTGTAACATGATTTGTAGGCGGTACCTCATCCTTTTAATCAAATACAACACACTAATTACGATTTTTGGACCAAAGGAAAGTAGTACAGTCAACATTATCAACGTTTTATAAAGATGAGCGAAAACCTTTCGCGGCTTCAGGTTCAACTACTAATCATATGATACTGTTGGTTAAGTAGATGCCTTATCTTGCTTTGTCGGTACGAAAGCCCTAAAGTTGGAAAACAGTCACAGTCACTATCACTATCAAATCTACAGTAAGTCGCTTGCTGTCGGGTGCCAACGCCCCACCACCAGTAACAGTTTAAATCGTAAAGCCTGGGAAGTAATGGGCCGTGGCAAGGCGATCCAGGGAGCGTTGACCTTTGTACGTATGAATTGGACCCAGTAAAATGAAGCCGATGAATCCTGGTAATATATTCACCTTCGGGATTCGCTTCAACCAGAGGCTATTACTGCATGTTTTTAGATCGGGTGGTAGTTCCGGAGGAACTCGGCACGCGTATAATCAGTCGATTCCACTGCGCACAGTCGGAAATCAACCGAATGGAAATACTAACACAAAATTACCTATGCTGGCATCAAACAAACGTGGAATTGGAATGACACAGCTCCAAAATGTCTGAGTTCCGCCAAATTGCCAAAAATACACTCTCTACAGTCTTGGGCAATGATGCTGCAAACGCGGCACTCTCCCAACCTGGACGTTGCACAACTTATTGTCATACAAACTCACTTTACTGCCCTAAACACAGTCAGCAAATGTTTCACAGTATTTGTGGTAGGTCGGCCCGACACAGGATCTACAATTAACCGACGAACTCAGTTATTCATCCGCTCCAGAACTCCGAAGGTTTTTATGCCGATCAATGGAACTTCCCGAAACTCGATAGCTTTTGTCGTTCTTTCTCTGCTTCACTCGCTCTCACTGTCACTCCCAGTCAAGCGGTAATGCAGGGTTGTTCTTGAACGAATTCAAACATGTCCTGTTGAAAGCCTAAGCCAGCACGGTGGTGAACAGGTAGTTCGACTTTGTTGGGTCTCATCAGTACCAGGTAAGTCGGTCGATCAAACTCACGATCTATCATTGTTTTAAACTAGTGGTTCACCGTTGAATGATAGTCCTAGAATTGATCCATTGATCGGTAGGTATCGGTCACGGGGTGCTTACAACTTTTGTCCTGGGTTGTACTTTCAAACTATACAAGTAGTACGCGCATAAGTTTCTGAATTCCGATTGCATGAGCACAGCCGACTGCAAAGACGATGATTCACACAGTCCGTCTAAGACACTGCAACGTGTGACTGACACTGGGTGTCGAGTGTCTCAGTGGACGAATGTATTCTAGCACCTCACTCGACTTTAACTGTGGGAAGCACAGCGACGTGATTTAGTGGTAAACGATGGGTGTAAAAATGTTTGCGGACAACATTTTCTCCATTGTTTCTGTGTACAGAGAATGGAGTTGACTACACCATCAAAGGCCGCCTACCAATTTCCAGTGGGTCGGTGGGTGGGGAGTATTTTGGTGAATGGTATGGTGTACAAACATTGCTGGATAATACAATAGATGAGAACAACTGACACCACCTAGCTCACACGAACCAGAAACCAGAAATGCTTGCCTCCACACACGTGCATTGGCTCCGCATATAAGTTTGTGTTGAATACCGGCCACTTTCCTGCAAAACCTACGCGTCCGTCACCATTTGCACAGCTAGATGCTGTATTTTGCACTGTATGTGGCTGGAAAGAACATACCGCGCCTTCAGTATGAATATGTAGAAACAACCTGTTGATTATATTCATTTTGAGTAGTACCAGAATACTTCTGTCAAGATGATGGAAGAATTTGCCAAACGGAGTCAAGTTTAAGCTGTCGGGCACCTTAAGTGAGATAAGTATTGTGGCCAGACGAATTGAGCGCCCTTACAAAGCTACAGCGGTATATTTGCGCTTTACAAACTCACAATATCTATCATATTTTGTCGGACAATATTAATGGTAGATCTGTTTGGATTTTGTCCTCCTAACTAAAACAATTGACGGCGACAACTAGAGTAACCGTCTGTTATCAACTGACCAGATACAGACCGCAAAGTGAACTGAACCGATGTACCTTTGTATTATGGGAATGTTCATCGAATCGTGTGATTTATGTTCGGCATACATTTACCTTTCCACACCAATAGGAACGACGAACTGTCGACTAATCAGTTGAAATATCTGTTCATTACTGTCATTAACGCCATAGGCAAAGAGCAAGAACTTTCGATCTAACAGTGTTTAGTTAGGCTGTTTTTCTCCATGACACTTTACGTGGTGTTCTAGCACTACAATCATGTGTGGTTAACGCTCGTTCGGGATGACGGTTGTCGTGAGGACCCCACGCTCATCCACGTAGGTGAATAGGTAACAAAGGGCCTGTTCCCAAGTATACACTTTAAAGTGACCTCTTGTGATCATGCATTGTAGTTTTCAATGATGTTCCACCACCGGCTACCTCCCTAGGATATATCGTAGTTTCATAACGTTGCAGCTACCTCAGCTCGATTGTTCTGTATATTCGTCATAGCAGTTCTATCCACTTCCGTGAACCTGCCCATCTTTCACCCTCATACAGATTGTCGACTTTTGCCAGAGGTTGGTGAAACTGTGTTGAATCGGGTAATGTGGTAACCGTATGAATAGGCGGTATTTATTAACGGTTAACCAATCGGCTGAGACGGAAAGCCAAACTAAAATAAACGGATCACTATGGGTTATTTAGCTTAAGTGAACGTTATTCACCCACTGTGTGAAAATTCAGAAAATGGAGAGCGTCTACCAATCCTCATCTTGACCCGGTCTTTGTCTCCTGAGCAAGTCTGGATGCGTTGTCGATTCTTGTGCGACTGTGTGTATCAGCTGCTGTATCCACCTTTTCTAGATAACGTCCAGTAAAACATTCTGTGGAATTCCACTTTCCCCTTCGTTTGTGTCTGATGTATCAACAGAACACGTGCTTTTCTGGTTTATTGACTAGGATGAAAAGAAAAAAGCGTGATCGAATATGTTTGGTTATGACTGTCCACAAGTAGACAAAAACAGCTCGCATTAGCGTTAAACGCGAAGCAGAAATGAATGTGGATTCATGATGATATATCGGATGGAAATAAACAACCAGGGTTTCACAGCAATACTGTTGTGAGAAAATTGATGCGAGCAAATTAGTTAACACAGAGTCCTTACCGTCATGCTTATCGAAAGAAAGACTGAAACGAAACAGAGATGATTTAATCCGAAATGAGGGAACGGAATGTCTTAACTTTGAACAGTTAGTTAAATGCTGGTAGTTTAAATGAGGAAGTGATCAAAATCGACTGAAACCAAATGACACATGGTTTCCTATATCATATTCAATCTGGCTTGTTTCAGAAAACTATGTTTTCAACGAAGTCAAACGAAAACGTGGATCATGCCAACCGTTTATGGACTTCCAGACAACGAGGACGTTGAATGAACTGCTCGGAGGGGTGCGGATGACAATCACGGTAGGTCACGATCTAAAGGTGCTAGTGGTATCGATCACCCGTTATAACCTTATAAAACAGTTCATTGAGATTTTGTTACAGTTTTCGTAAAACTACTGACTTATTTCACAGTAAGTTTAGAATTTTCTCGCTGTTATTTATTTATTTGCTGCACTTTTGAGTAACAGTCTGCGAGCTCATGGTCTATTGCGTTGTGCTGAGGTACCTGATCCCTGGCCAGCTCTGTGACTTTCAACAGCTCTGATCTGTTTGAATTTTTAATTTTCTGATTTGTACTAGAATTACGAAACATAAGTGCAGAACACGTTAAAGAAAGGGTCAATTAACCGTTTTTGGGTCAGTTTACTTTTAGCTGCTGATGACGAGTTAAAGTCCAAGCTATCATTATAAATCTCCAATGTTGTTTTTCTGACTCATATCCTAGGCAGTTAAACATTTGGCTTCCATTCAATAAGTGCTATCCACATGGGTAAATTTTGTAACAGTGAGTAGCCGTTTTGATCGAAATAGTATCATATTGGTATGCACATATTTTCAGAAGGATGTTGATAGGAATCATACGGTAAACTTCCTCCAGGGATCGCACATTAAACCACACACAAAAAAGGCAATCTTTGGTCTCCCAAGATGCAAACTCTTAAGATGTCTGGGCATTGGAACTTACAGACCATACGGATGCACTCAAACGGTTCTAATCATTGAACTTGCTTGGCTCAATAAAGCGGTAATTATTAGGTTAGCCTGATTCAGGTGTAATTATCTGAGGTTGATTAGAGATTGGGGTATGATCGAATTGCTCCGGGTGTTTAGGTGGCCTATCGAAAATCAATGAAACTCTCAGTTTATTGCCTTAGCGTGGCCGACGAGACCGGTTGTTAACATGATGAGCACAACCATAATGAGCTTAGTAAGCAGTCACTGACGGCCACGCTTTGTGTTTTTTGTACGCATGTCCACTGTGGTATGATGTGACCAAACCAACCGAACAATGCACAAGGTCGCGCGCTCATTGTACATGCGACTGTGGAAAGCGCCTGCACGTGTTTACCTTTGACAGGCTGACACGTCTGTAAAACACCAACCCGTATAGTAACCACTGGTTCAGGAGACTCTGTTTTCATCTGAACAGTCATACCGATTACATTTTTCCCATGATAGGTCTACTTTTCAACTTGTTCCGTTTCATTATGGATCTAGACACTGGGCAGTATACTAATAGTTTGAAGTACTGATGAGTAATAGTTTGAAGCTGATCGATAAACCTAATGACCATGTAGTTTTTCGTGGTCAATCGAGTGAGCTCCCAGTTTCAGGATTAGCCTCTTTGCATAAAACACACCCAGTGGCAGAATGCACAAGATTCCGAGCTGAAAGCTCAAAGTGCCTAATTGAGGAAGTATTGACTTATTGGGCAATTCATGTCACAAGACAATGGTTTCGACTGCTATTCCTGAGCCAAATAGCCAATCCCTGTGCGATGCGCAACCGAAATGCGGTCGTGGTACTACGGAGACTTTTACTAGAAGTTTCAAGTGTTCTTACTGACAACAAATGGGACTCGATTCCGTGATAAAATTCAGACAATAGAAAGTTCGGCACTGAAGCAAAACGAGGTGTCATTATTTGCCATCAATCTTTTCACATATGATCGCTATCACTGTAACTTGGTAGTCGCATTTGAGTTTTATCTATCAAAATCGATTTGAATGTTGCACATCATAACAACTGTTCCGAAGATATTTCGCTTGCAGCAAGCTATTTGTTTCAATATATTTAGCACCGCATACACTTCCGTGTCGTGACCTGGTCATTCACTGACTGACGTAATAACTGAGAATGCATGTGCACATGCACACAGTGGTCCCACATGCTGGGTCGATCAACTCATTCGACTGACCCATCGCATCCACATCTGTTAACCATGGCCGCTTTTGTTTTCGTACAATCGTACATTGTACATTTTACACTGCACGCATTTTTGTTCCTCGTGCTTGCAGTACGGTAACACCTGATATACACTAATTACACTTTGAATTATATATATGCTCAGTATCAAACTAACAGTCTAAAATACTTCACTCACGTCTGAACTGATCGTGTAGAAATTGACCACAGCGAAATTCGAACCGAAACTTCTGCGTTTTGAAACGAACTCTTATTTAGTTAGTGAACGGCTCTTTGCTCATCGTTCATGACAATGTATGACTATTTATCACACCAGTGGTCTTGAGGGACACCATCCAACTGGGCCATAGTAACAGTGATGTAATACGCCATTATAATTTGAGCTATACTGTATTCCTTCAGGCCAGTGAGATCTAAACGAACCACAGACGAAATCTGATCTGAACGACTGCTCACACAGAGTTGTGGACGAAAGCGAAACGAATAATCCAATTAGGTGGAGTAGTTAATTTTGTTTGTATCAATTTTGGTTACCCTGACTATACGGCTACAGTGTGAGCAACCTTTGGGCATCACTGTGGGACAGGTTACAAAGTTATGTTTAGGTAGCCTAAACTAAACTTACTGTCGCTACTACAGGAGAAGAAGGAAAAATGAATACCCAGGTGCTGTTTCGCTGTTAGATTTCCGCACATGTCTAAGTGACCCTTGTTCAAATGAAGTCCATAAGGAGTTGCATTTGCATCTGAAGTCACATACGGAAACGAATGTGTATGTAAGGAAGTACGATATGGTGGAAACTGACTGTTACAGTGTCTGCCAGAAACAGCTAACAATGCACTCTCTGTAGACGGTCACATGGGTGTCGCTAAGCAAGTTCATTGTATTTCAGAACGCATCTCCTGTAGTGTTCTGTTAATGTAACCATTTTTCCTGCGCTCGAATGACCATCGACCTTGTAAGCTATATATGACGCCACGAGGTCAAGCGCCCATATAAGTATTTCTGACCAGTGGACTGGTTCAGTATTCAACCAATCAACTGCATTGTGTGGAGTAGAATCCAGAAGCGGAAAAATCGTCCTTCCGTTTCGAATTGGCAAATCAAAACTGGAACTGATAACAGTCCATGTTTTGTGCAAACCCAATCGTTGATTGTTTCTATTGTTGTTGCAATCCGCATGTCCTATATATTCCAATGTTTTTACGTTCGTGACTGAAGAGAGTAAACAAAATGTAAACATCTCGCGACGTGTCGTCTGTCGTTACTGGTGAACTGGATCAAGGGAACTTAATGTGTCAAACAATAAAGCCTCTCACTCATCAAAATGAGGCGATGATTATCACAATATCTTGTTCCTGAATACGTAGAACGTGTGCAAAGTGAACTAGGTAGACCATGATAGAAGAAAATACTACTATACAAAACCAATGCCTTTCCAAAGTGTACAAAAGAACGCAGATACTTCCTGAGGCCATACTATTCACTAGGCTTTTCTATCCGGATTTAACAGTGAATAATTAACACGATAACTAAAGAACGCTTCGGGCTATTTCAGGGTCTCTTGAATTTTTCTATGTATAAGTTTCCTTCTTAAGCACAAAGAAGTATCGTTCGTGTAAATGATGTCTGTTTTCGGACATTACATTTTCAGGACTGGAAAATTAGCTTCCGATCAATCAAATCAAGGTGCTATTTTAAATACGAACTGTTCTCGTTGATTGTTGTAACACTATAACTTATACCTCGGAAATCCCCCTTGACAATTCGTCATTTATGGGGGTCATATATGCAACAGAACTCTCGGGCTTGTGAAATAATATACTGGGTTACGGAATACTACCAGACAGGGTCAGAGATCATAGGCTAATTTACGCGAACGATCTGTTTATGACCAACATCTCACCTGCAACAGTCTCATTGGTCGATTCCAGCGTGAACTCCTTCAGATCTGTTACCGAGACAGTCGATCTCCTGGATTACGCGGTGGATTCCACAGTTGGACGAGTTTGTAACACAGTCGAAATGCCAAATTTTCCACCACATGGCCTGCCTTCGTAGCTCAGCTGGTACTGCACTTGCTACATTTTGGCATGCTACTTCTCTTGGTGATTCTAATCTAGTCAAGGCTTTGACTTTTCATAACTGGGTTAATTTCAAATTAACAAATCAGCTAAACTACTCCTTGGCAAAACACTGAATAAATCGAATAGTTTGGAGAAAATGGTTAGTTTGTCCAAAGACGCTCATGAGCGGCAGAAGCAAGCCCAGTCTTATGACAATCGATATACAAAAAACATAATTTAAACCTTTTAGAGTAAGGGATCAGTGACAAATTGTAACTGGCCGAGGTTGCGCTTGCCCTAAAACTGCATATCGATCACCTGGTATCGATTCCGCTTGCACTGTCTTCGCGGGACATTGAAGCGTTGTTTTACTGTAATCAGAAATTGTAATGCTACTGAGGTGAACTTTAAAAACACTGCCTTGCTAATTATCCGATGAATGTGGAATAATATTTGAGAAAGTGGCAGCGGATAAGCGTTAGTTAACATCTGAACAGCCGGTTATTCATCAGGATAGTACTCACTGAGAAAATGTTGTTTTGGGCGTCGTCGATCGATTTACAGTTTAGTTAGGCACAATAAAATTCGAACACCAGCTGGACTTGGTCGATATCTGTAATATGGGTGGACGATTATGGGGTCCTAGTTTGTTAGACAAAACTGAACGCAGTTAACTAACTTCGATGCATACTGCTGTTGAAAGTCACGTAAGTCGTCTTATATTGAGTAGTAAATTGACTGGGGGGAGAATGGACTATTAACTTTCAAAAACAATGGACATGAAAGTATCCGTATAGTGTATTGCAAACTCACACAGTGTGTCGTTAACAACCTGAATGGTTGGAATTCACGGGAACCATGAAGCGCTGAGTACGTGTCTAAACACGCGGTACCGCTTGACGTCCTTTGGAATTCACACAATATTTTGATCTTTATGCTGTTAGTTTGCACAGTCAACCAGCATAAGAATTTTGAGTATTTACGAAAACCGATAAGTTTACTCACTGGTTCACAGAACATTGGGAGAATACTCACTTAAGGACCCTATCAACGACAGTATGGAAGAAGCTAGGGGGGTTACACACCTAGAGATGAAGCACCCTTATGATGTATAGCGATTCTTATAGTCTGTCCTTCAGTAGGTGCTACACTGCGTTTCGCATGTGTTAGTTATATACTGGAACTAGTGGACATATTTTTTCGAACAGCTTACAGTGACGGAAGATGGTTTGACCCTTATCTTGGAATCCTAGAATTATTGAAGCCATCCCAGTGTACTTAAACAGAATTAAATGAACCGAATGCACTCTAATTTTGACGAAGAAGCTTGCCACATACGTGCAGTTTAATTGAACAGTGGTGACCTTCGTTTATTTCATTAACACGTGGGAAGCTTTCATGTCTCATAAAAAGTATGCCACATAACAATAGAAAATCCCTAGGTCAAACAACAGTCGGGCAGTGAACAATGCATTCACGGGTACACAATTCAAAATAGATGTGCACTTTTAGATGTTAGAAACCACTGCTTTACAAAACAAGTCACTACCTATAGTAATACAATTAAACAATACCTATACTGAATAACCTGCGAAGTTTGGTGTGGCTTTCTCTGCAAGATTAGGAACAAGCGCATTATTTTGACTACATAGAATCTGAGAAATTTCAGGCCGAAATCTATATGTGCGTCTCAGTTTCAAGCCCTAAAACAGACATTTTTTCTCATAAGTACGTAATTTGTTACTATGTATGAAGGGTTTTTCGCTTAACGCATACGGCTTTATGAAGCGACAGCTGAAATTTAGGGTTCCGGTACACATCTCCCTTCGAATGAGGAGACTTGGTTTACAAGTGAAAGCCAACAGACGAGTGTGTACAAAACAACCGACACACAAACCACCACTAACAACTGTTGCTTATCATCTCCAGAATCGTGACTACTAAACAGATCCTAATCAAGCGTTTGCAATTGTTTACACAACCGATGAGCCCAATTTGATATATTATACTCAGGCCATCGCACTGTGAACCTTGTGATTCGAAATCTTTTTGTTTCTTTGGCATTAGTGTAGGATTAATAATCATGACTGACTGGGATAGGCACACTCGTATACGTTCTGACTGTTTATTTTAGTCTTTGACCCATGCTTTTATCTTCGTAATCTCTTGTTCTGTAGGATTAACTTAGTAAGATATATATACATTTATCTTATAATAATCTTGGTGAATCTATCTTTTCTCATCTGAAATGAAAGTAAACGCAATTTTAAAGGCTTTCGCACTCCACAAACTAATTTGAAAACCGAATAGCTGTATGGTTGATGAATATATGTTTCGACTGCTTCGAAACAGTTTTTGATAGTTTTTGAGCACTTTGACAACTCCAGAATTTTGCTTCCATACTCAATGATATTCAGTTTGTCTGTGGAAATAATCAATAGTAAATAGTGAATTTGGTCGTCTGCGCTTTTGGCTACAGATGTGTTCGCCGAACAGCCTAATGATGATAATGTTGATTGCCCCTCCTACGAGTCCCGGTTTACGCCCAATGACCTTACATGTTGTTAATTAACTATGAACATACAGACTGAACATCACCCACAACTGATCGCAGCTGTCGCATTCCCATAGACTTTCCAGTCGGCCCATTTTGAAAAGAAACACCAGACTCGAGTTTCGCTCTCATTACAACTCGTCAGTAGTGGATGTCCTCGTCATTGCTGGGACCAGAACTCCGGCCACACTGTTCATGTGTCTAGTGCTTCTTCCCGAAAGGGGTCGATTGGAAAATCTATGGGAATGCGACAGCTGCGATCAGTTGTGGGTGATGTTCAATCTATATGAAAACCGAAATCCCCTACTAATTCTCAGTAACTACGAACAGTCCGAAAGAATTCAGCTCATCGAATGTTCTTTTATGGCAAAATTGATTACCCGAGTTTTTATTTAAATTGCGTATGTTAATCCCATAGTTGTTTACTGATGTATTGAAAAGTTGATTTTATCGGGATCATCCTAATGTGAAATGTTGGTTTAACGGCGGTAAATTATGTTATATTCTTTTTTCTTTCTTTCCAGGCTATCTCCAGTGATCCTGGTCCAGAATCAGATGTTGGTTACATGCAAGCTAAGATAGCGCACTTGAGTCAGGTGAATGCGTACAACTGTTAAATTCACTTGCCATCAATTCAGAACAACCAGAATTTTGAGTGTGGTTTGTACACTATATAGTACCTTGTCAGTTTTCATTTCGATGTGTAAGCTAGAACTGAGAGGATTGTGAGGAAAATCCACGTCCATCGAGTTTTGAACAAGAGTCTTTGCTCTTCCGTCTTAAAGATCACGATACAGTTGTGAAACCACTTGTATTTTTTTCCAACTTAGAAGTACGTGTTGAACAAAATTCTCTGAAATGCGAACATCGATTAGAACTGTAACCTTTGGTGCGAGATGCATACAGGGCTACTTACTAGTACGTATATATCCGCCGTCTGGTGACTACATGAGCTCGTTACCTCGTACACCGAGAGGTATGTTAAAACTGCAAATATCGGCAGGGATAGTGCAGTAGCAAATGTTCATTCGCGTGCACTACCTAAATCCGCAAACAGCAGCGTGATTGCATTATCTTGTTCGCCGGAGTCGCAGTGAAAGTAGTATCATTATCATTGATGGTGAATGGTATTAAAGGTCACGATGGCTCAACATTTCACTGATACGATCTGCGAAAGGAATTAAAACATTTCAGTAGGCAAAATGTATGACGACTTATCCCTGATAGTTGGGTGGGTGTTCATCCTAGCAGGCAAATAATTTATTAGGCAAACGCGAACTTCTGAATCGAATACAGCGCACCTAAACAGCGTAGATTTTGGTCTAAAAAGTACCCAAAAGCAGTTAGTGCAGTCTTTTAACGTAGGTCTACCTGCTCTATATAGTTTACAGTAAAATTCTCTGTATTACTGCCCGAGTATTCTGAACTCAATGCAAAGTGGAACATTTTTAAAAAGTCGGCTTAACGAACTTCCTATTGTAAGTGTTTGGCTTCAGCGTGCTCATTCTGTGTTTTTGATGGTAAAACTGGGTTCGGGAACCAAGATTTAGAAAGCCGGATGATAGATCAGCGTTTGAAACCGGTTTGATCAGATTAAAAGTTCTTCATTTTCTCTGAGGTTAACTGAGGGCACCCATGTCGCTTGAGAGTAAATTTTTTCCGATAAAAAACCAGGAAGATTTCGTTGCGTTGCTACTTCGCCACCAAGTTAGCAGTCTGCCCGGAATTTACTTTAAGCGAATCCGTTGGTTTTTGAAAAACGACACAAGTGCATATCGGGGCTTTCCAAAATGCAAAACGAATGTTAGAAATTTAGATATACTATGGGAAACGGTTGTATTGTGACTACAAGTAAACTGAGATGAAGATACGATTCCATACACAGTTGAACAAGGCTGACTTTTCATAACATTTCCAAATACCTTTATAGTAATGGAATAATGTGATAATAATGTGACATGTGACTGATGAGTGGGCTGTTAATCCCCTAAAACTGTGTGTAGAGCATAACAGAAAAAGCGTGGCAATCACTCACAGCCTTACTCCAACTCTCAAACAAACATGTTGTGGGGCTTCGAACATAAAATAGCAGGTAAAATGTACAGAAATCACCTTGAAAATAACAATACCATGCAATTGTTTGCTCCGTTAATTCCGAAAAAAGAAATGTCCATGAACCGTAATTCATTGTCATCCTTGCAAATGGCGAAAAATCTATAGACCGTGGAAAGGCTTCATCTCGATATCAACCGTCTATGGACAGAGAATCGATTCCTGCAAGACTGTCTGTACAGTCAACACCCAGCTCCGGGTAAGTCTTGCATTAATTGTAAATGACAATGAATTATAGGTACGTACTTGTCTTTGTGTGTTTATATATACACAAGCCTTTCCGAACAGACGGAAAGGTGCTTCTGAACACGTCTATAACTAAACATCGTTTAAACTTTGGCATAACTACCTATCCTTGTGGCTGTCCTTCATCTCATGCCGATTTGTCAGCAGTTTTCCAAACCCGGTGAAACAGATAAACTTGAACACTATGTCCTCGACAGAACCGACCTGTCACACATAAATCGGCTGTGTTTAATACGAGCGCTAACTAAGTCGTGCTAGCCCGGCGCTTTTGAAAGGATATGCTGTCGGCGTTCAATGTAGCCCTGTCGATTTTGACGTGGCATATTTTGACTACTGGTTAGTAGTTCATTTCTTTCGAAAATTATTTACAAGTAGAAATACTTTAGTTATTACTTAGTTTTAACTAACTAAGCACCATGTTGTGGGTTTCAAGATAAGTCGGCTTGAATCCGCTGCTCACCGATTTCCACTGCGACGTATGGGATCTGTCAGCCACTCCATGGGGATGACTATCCAAAATGCATCATTTGCAACCAAGCTGAAATCCATCAGCTACCACAGTGCAGTAAAACTGTCAAAAAGGACGGTCAAAAAAGAAACCCGCACCCAAGAAACAGTATTTACTGTTTCTTGCATTTTCTATGGACAGAAAAATCCTCCAAAACCCCATACATGGAAAGTTTTCTGAAGGTCAGGATAGGTTTGGTTTTCTTCAGAGAACAACGATCAGATAGTCCAGGCAGATCAAATCTAGCCTGTTCGGGCACCGACCGCTGGCCAGATTACTAAACTACTTGGAAATTTTCTTAAAAGTCTTCACACAAGGCCTTGACATGATAAGAATTAATTTATGCCCAAGTGAAGATTGACTTCAGAGGCCTGGCCAGGCGACCTGAAAATTGATTATAGATCTACTCAGGTTTGTTCAGTGGACCAAGCTAATTTCAACTTAGTCCCCATGGTTTTAGTGGGGGGTACTGCATGAGCAGTACCTGACAACACTTGGGAGAATCTGTTCTAAGCCAGCATCCAGCAACATTCCTTCTCACGCATTCCTAGGTCTTGTCTATTACTACATGCTCTCTGTCTCTCCAGGACTGTGCATTCTGGCAGTATCCTGGTCAGAGTACAAACATTATGTTGTAAGGTAGCAGACGGCGACCAATAGAACACTGTCTAGTCCAGTATGTCTTTTTACCCTTAAGTCACAACCATTCAGTGCTTGCCTCTACTTGTGGTTTATCATTGTGGTTCAGTGAGTTAATCATCGCGACATGTATCATTAGATAAAGTACTTTTAGTTGGAGGGTTACAATATTCTTATATACAAGGGACATTTGGATGGGAATTTAATGGTAGTCTTGAATGCGTGCCCACCATTAAGATTTTTACTCATCGTTAGATGGGCTAGTCTATTATGGAAACGCAATTTAAACCGGTTCAAAAAATGTCCACTAAACTTGTGAATAAGAACGAGCGTGTAATTTCTAGAGGCTCAACGTTGTCCCGGTGAAGAGATGAATTCGATACGCCTCACGACTACGCTGGTCGTGCCTTTAAAGAATGGAATTTAAATCAATGCGCGTGTTTTAACATTCAGTCGAATTAATCCGTTTAATTTCAACGCGCTGAAACAGTGATCTATTGATGAAGAAGTTAGTTTAGTAACACGAATGGTGTTGGTTCGGATGTCTGTCTCATTATTATAGTATTTTGCGTAGGTATTGGAATAAACGCCGAGAAAGACTTTCAGATGGCACTTTCCATCGTGCGGTTTTCTACAGTATGTTCACACACTAAACTACCACCAACGTCAGTCGAGTGAACAGTCGTTAAGCGAACGGAAGCCATGGATCAAGGGTTTAGACAGACGGACAGATCGAAAAGTCTGAGAACTAACTTCCAGGAATGGGGACCGCCACAGTAGTCGTGTTGCCGGAACAAATTAGGTTTCAACACTTGGGACAAATTTTGACGTCCGATAGCCAGGAGTCCAGCAAACTGTAGAATGCGCTTCCGGTTGCTGCACAAAATCGCAGAGGAGGCATGAAAAAAACGTTTAATCTGTGTCTAATTCATATCACGCGCCTTGCTATGGGCGTGGTTTGAGGTCTTCCGTTAGTGTCTATGGTAAAACCGGACGTTTCGATTTGTCCTCCTCTGTTTGTCTTCCTCATATGGCTCATAATCTAACTACACAACAGTGTACACAATTGGTGGGATATGAATGATGTAGACAGCTTTTGTGTGATTTGTGAGACAAGTAATCACTTTGTGCACTGGACTGTATCTACACCTGCGTTTTTGCAGGGTCATTTTATTGCACGTTCCTGATGTTTGTTGGTCACTGTTGCTCGCTGGTCACATTAAAACTAAGACTCAAATTGAACCATCCTGTTATCAACAGCGTTATAGTTTAGAGGCGGTCTTTGTTCTACAAACGGCAGTGTGTACCAGGTTACTTATTTCTGACGCCATATTATATAATCTATATTATCTCCCAGCTCTGAGTATAAAGTTTTTTATTAAATTTGTTTAATGTTGCACACAACAGGAACTTTTGAAGTAGATATGCTTCCCTGTTTTGCCGATGCTTTTGTTCCATTGATGGTTAAAACATTCAGTAGTGCAGGCAGTTCGTCCCTCATTCTCCTCTCGGTAACTTCAAATACGCACGTGGCAGTCTCAGCTAACAATTGCATAACAGTAACTGTACAAATCTATGAATTTCTAACGTGATCGATAGTCACTGTTGGAACAATCTACTCAGCCCACAGTTTAAGTCAGACTCAAATTCTGTCTTGCCTTTTAGATTAAACTGAGACTGGTCCACTTCAGCGGGAAGAATTAAATTCTACCTGTATTAGGCCTCGGTTTTCATTTCAATATGACGATTTCCATGACGACAGATGTCTCGATGTCGTTTTTGATCTGACCCATACGAGCATTTCTGAGAGCTCACAGAATCTGCAACAAAAGTTAAATGAGAACATCAGTAAGCCACGGAACATCAGCGCATAACATTATTTTTCTGAGCTGTGGACATAAAGGCAATACCTTTACATTACATACCTCCAGATACAAAATCCTTGGTGACTGTTGACCTTAAAATAATCCGACTGCATTTTCCATGGAAAATACTATTGTTTCCATGGTAAATAAATTATATATGCCACACCTTAAGTGAATCAACGCCAAAAATGTCATCATCATCTGGAATAAGTTTGAGAATACCGACTCGTAACAGACCACCAGGATCTGACTGCTTGAGTTATAATCTCAAATTCTGAAATACGTCCTTCACCTCATATAATATATAATACAATATGTATAACATATAATATAGTATGCATAATTCTGCTGACGGTTAAGTTGATTTCCTTTCACTGTTGCCAACATACATTTTGAAATTCATAGCTTCCTACCGAGGCGTTGAGACCCTGGAACAAGCAACTCAGACGCTTGACGTTCCCGTGAATATGTTGGAACAATATAGAATAGAGAATGAGGCACTACGGTAAGTCAGCAATGAGACTGAAGCATTCGAATCATAGAAGCAATTGCAGCGACAAACTGTTCGCCAAAATATGCATCCAGGTACAGCAGTCTAGGCGGCTGGTGTTGATGTTGTTCAGTCCTCTCCCTGAAATTAGGCATTCGTATCACAGTATATTGACCTAATGCTCCCTCTTGTGACGTGTCTAGTCAGCCTTCTATGAGCGCCAACAAAGCAAATCGATGTGAAGTTAAACAACAATTCGTCACTTGAGGTGCGCGCTCATTTTAAGGTCGACTGCTAGCTACTATGACTACGATGACTCGACTAAGTCATTAGTTCAATGCTCCGTCATGAGTGCACATCATGGCGAGTGAAGAACTGAAGCCTTCAGCTTGTTGTGTAGAAAGATTAAAACAATGTATTATTTAATTGGTGTAGTTTTGCTCAGCACACTGATAGCTTGATTGAGGGCCTGACCCACCAGATTTATAACTTAAAAGAAAAAACGGTTTTAACTTCACGACCACTCACTCTGATAATGACGTTTCAAAAGTAAGTTTGTGGCCAACCTGAATATACACCAGTGTAATACATTAGCCCTATTGCTTGGCCCACTCCACAAGAGGCTAGCACTGGCCATCCTCATTTGAACGTAAGCAACAGCCATTTCAATCACAATCAGCCGATTATAAGCAGGACATTTGCAATATACTCTGGTTACTTTTGGTGTTTGCTGTGTCTGTTTTTTTCTCGGCTTGCTCTATCGAATCCCACACTACATGTATCTAGTTACTGGGAAAGCTGCTGTCACTGTAGGAATCGTGAATTGGTCAACAGTTTGACACTGCCCTGTCTTGGTGTGCATCCCATCATTTAAACTTACACTTTAAAAAACTCCTCACACGCACTCTCCCACCAAACTTACTGAGTACAGATACGGATTTACCGATCCATCTTCTACGTTTTACTCATCCGGCAGACTGTGCAGTATTTTTCAATCAACATATTGAATCCGATGGAACTGTGTTGAATCAGATAAACGGAAGAAGATCACATATGGGGTGTAATGACAGTTGCTGACTGAATGAATGCTGTTTTCACCAACGGTTAAAAAAATCGTCGATCTCAAAATGCAAGCAACAGCAATAATATCAGAGTGGTTTTACTTGTTCTGGATAAGGAGAAGGTAGTTTGTACCACTGTTCGATCTGTATCTACTGGGCTTTGTGAAATCCTCTGAACTCTACTCCGCCAAGCCTCCCCCAGCGCGTAAAATTATGTGAATGTTATGTCGTGAATGGATGGATGAAAATGGAAAACACGATCGAGTGCACTTGCGTTCCTCAGTAGCCTAATGGATAAAGTGTTTTCATCACCGCGCCTACGGATCACGTACTGATGTTGCATATTCGCAGACAAAACAGGTGGCCAAAGTTAATTAACGTTAGCCATTCGTTCAGGACCTGGGATAAAAATGGTTATAGTAGTGCTCTCGAATCAGTACAAACTTACGTGCATAAACTCACCACTCGGTGTTGATCGTCTAGGTACCTTATTGTGAATAGAATTAACTTCTCTTTTACCGTTTTATGTACGAAATTACCGTGTCTGTGACCTCGTCACTTAATTAGACACTATATCTCGCGTACTATGAGCCACTATAAGAAACAGTGAAAAATACTCGATATGAATTCATCCTCAATAAGGGCCTCGACTTTGTAGCAGGAAGACTTAAACGTGTAGACAAAGATGTATAGTTCGATTTGAGCAGTGTCGTCTTGAGATAGTCGGTCATTTTGCGGGAATTTATTGGTAGTAATTTCACTCGCATTGAAACCCTTCAGATTAAACCACCGAATGTGTTATCTGAGGAGGTGCATCCACTCCTTCCAGATGGTCAGTCAGCAGCTTGTGCGCCGACTGAGTCACCGTCAGCTTGTATTATGCGAATATCTTTGTCACTGTTGTGGTTGAGCGTTTGGATATGATTATTCGGTCATGCTTATTGTGAGGTTAGTGGCGTCGTGGTTAACAAGCTGGTCTAACGAACACGATGGTCGGAGGGCAAACTCCGGTAGTACGAGCATATACACCACTGGTGAGTCCTGTTGAGAGCGAAACTTGGATCTAGTGCTTCCGTTTGAAGTGGACTAGCCAAAAGGCTTATCTGACTGCTGAACCTACGACCGAGTGCGGATGGTGTCCAACGCAACATGAGACAAGTTATCAGCATCTTCGGACTTATTTGGTGTACAGTCTCCGCTTGAAGCACACATTTTGTTTAAGAAAATATTGGAATATTTATTTATATAGCTAGGAACAATGGTTATCGATTCTATTACCCTTTATGGTGCCGTCACGTGTTCAACCATTTTGTTGCTATACGTGATAAGAATACTATTCTAAACCCTTTTTAAAGACTGTTGAGCAATACAGAGGTTATAATAAAGCTCTAGTTATTTTACCTATCAAGACAGTTCCAGGTTTGTCTACTAACAGCATAGATATGGTGAACATACTCTCCGAAAGAGGAAGGAATTCTGACATGTTGGATTACACTTGAACAATGAGATCCTTCTTTAAACCGTCCAATACGAGTCAGTAACTTCTACTATTACACCAATGGGCTTTCAAGGCATCAGTACACTCTTCTCTGTTGGTGCCTTTGCTCAGTAAGGCTAATACAACTTAATTCAGCGTCTGCGGAATTTCCGCTGTATTGAACAAAGAGGTGCTAAAAGAAGGTGTTTCCTTGCTTCTCTTCAAGATGATGCAGAGTGAACGTTGAGTCATAATCTCAATGCTTTGCCAGAACGGATTCAGTTTAGTTCTAACTACACACTAATAATTCTGATTTGTTAGTTGACAAAGAAGAGTTGAGCATATCTGTGATGTTCATTTGGAGAAAACCGTCTCAATCATGTGGAAGGTGCAGAAAGTGACTAAAATCTTCTTGACAGGCAAACGTGAATATTGAGTTTATATTGACCCCGCAAGACTGCATGACAGGATCTCAACTAGTAGGCGTCTAGATCAAATGTTCAGTGCGTAAGTAAATGGAACACATATTTCCTGGAATTCGGGATTATGTTTTTAGAAAAAGGTGTGTTGGTCTTAGCTTGCCGCTTCAAGTTGTGATCACAATTTTCCAACTTCCACTTCACTGACGGCATGTCACCCCGAATTAACTATTTAAACTTATCGACCTTTCCTTATAAAATACAGATATATGGTTGAGTGGTGGGACCAAAGCGTGTTTTAGGACATTGTGAATTTTCTTATTCAAAAGCTCGCTAAAATTAGGCCAATATTCCATTTGCTGTCGACGTTTCCAACGAGACATCATACTAGCTTACGGATTGATATAAAAGCCGTCGCATTGTCTGGGGCACATTTCCATACTCAGTGGGAATATTTGTCTCCAAGTTCTCTTGAAAAGGCTACAACATCAGATGAGCTATTCTTTTAGCGTCAATATATGCCCAGTTTTGAAAACCTTGCTACAGTCTGTCGTGACAACGCCACCGTTAGAGGATTGTAGGTAAAGACTTGACAAAAACTGTTGTAAATCTGTAGTTTGATCAGCTTGACCATCTGGGCAAATTTGAGTTGATGTATGTCCTCTAGTTCCTCGTGTTTGATCACCATGTCAGAACCACACTTCGTGTTCCTAGTTCTAAGTAACCTAGCTTTTATTCAATCGATGCTACGATGGTCCTTAATGCTTGTGAAACAGAACGGTTTGTTTTCAATCTGTTCTTACTTTATTCTGTACCCTCTCACTACCGTCCAGCACAAAGTTTGGTGTACATGAACACTGTAGGCTTTTTCTAATCCACAAAATTCTATCGGTTCGAAAATGAATGAAGACAGCTCAACTGCAGTCATCTCATTGTGGGATATAATGGCTTCTACACTTGGGCCGTGCCATGTCTCGAACTAGTGTTTGACGATGGTTTACCACTAGTGCGTTCGACACGACATGTGCCCAAAGCCATCCAATCCGACCGCTCATCTTGGCCGTGGCTGAGTTCGCTTGCCATTCAACTCTGGGGGTGTCTCACGTAGTTGGCTGGCTCAAAATCAATACAGATTTGCAGTACCTCACCTCACGTAAGCTTCACCCACTTCATCCGCGGTGTATATCATAAGGCTAGGTCTGAAGACCAGACATGAAGCTTGCAATGGCTGCCTGTAAGACATTGAAGCGAACGGTTGCAGTATTGACTGCTGTCTATGTTTCGATTGAAGTATATTTAAAACACTGAGTTTCGTTGATCCAGTTCAGCAATAACGATAGAAGACTTACGTCGCGAGATGTTGACATTTCGTT
>LUCH01001499.1:53526-67799 GCA_013368495.1 Paragonimus heterotremus
GCTTGCAATGGCTGCCTGTAAGACATTGAAGCGAACGGTTGCAGTATTGACTGCTGTCTATGTTTCGATTGAAGTATATTTAAAACACTGAGTTTCGTTGATCCAGTTCAGCAATAACGATAGAAGACTTACGTCGCGAGATGTTGACATTTCGTTCACTCTCTTCAGTCACAAACGTAAAACATCACAATATATAGGACATGCGGATAGCAGTAACAATAGAAACAATCAACGTTTGGGTTTACATGAAGCATGTGCACCCCGTCACCTCGTTTCTAGTATTGTTGCGTGATCGGAACGCGAAATTGCTTGTCTTCTACGAGGCAAGCTTAATCAATAATCGCCGTCCGGTCCTGTGTGTGCATAAAATCACGCAGTTTGTCTGCCCTGGAATTGATAACAGTCCTTGTTTCATGTATACCCAAACGTTGATTGTTTCTGTTGTTGCTGCTATCCACATGTCCTATATATTGTAATGTTTTACGTTCGTGACTGAAGAGAGTAAACGAAATGTTAACATCTCGCGATGTATGTCTTCTATTTTTATTGGTGAAATATATTTGTTGTCAGCTGCTTGCTCTTTGAGTTATTCAACGGCACACGTGCTTCAGCCCTCATCTACTGTGCATGAACCCTGGAGATCCAGGGTATACCATACATTTGTACGGTACGGAAGAGTTAACTTCCCAATTTTCAAAGCTCCATATATCCTACGTAGCTATCCAGTAGTTACATCACAGTTCATCACTATTCTTTATGTGTTGAGAAGGTAAAGCTTAGGCCTTAGAAACCGTTCTGACTGAGCATCACATTAGTGTTGAGATAACAGTAGTCGGAACAGTGGAAAATTATCAGTGGTTCATAACATTGCTCTTTCGATTGCACACGCCACTATTCAAAACTATGAGCGGAACTTACAAGTTTTTGTTTATACTAATCATGTCTGAATTTGTGACCTGAAATGATGTCTTCAGGAGCCAGCCGTCGGTTTCAGCTACCATTAAACATCAGACGACGAAATGCCTAAATTCATGATACGGTTAAGCTCGATTTGAAACATCCGGAAAAACATTTTCAAATGAAAGCTAGTGCAGTTCTTGTTGGTTCAATTTAAACAGATGTCATTAGATGTGAAATTGACATTCTAAGAAATTTTATTCTATCCGTTCAAATTATATGCTGATGTGGGAAGTAAAAAAAAAAGGAAGGAAGGAAAAAAAAAGCCCGCATTCACACGTTTGTGTTCGAATTGTGGTATTCTGACAGGTAAGAATTGTTCATATTTCTCAAATGGTTGTTAGAGGTAAAATTACTTTGAGACGGTTAAAAGGATAGACAAGCTGAATTCAACTCCAAGCGCAAGCCCATGATGATTGTCCATTATAGTCATATTATCCCTTGATGTCTGGATAACAGACAGAGTTTGGCAATACCGAATCACCACCTAGACTGCATCTTGAGGCTCCATTGTTAACTCGAATACACCATTCACTGAATAAACTTCACCCGTCTACCGTGGCGTCATTGTCAGCAAGGCTGTACCTGCTAAATACAACCCCCGTTTTACAGACCAACCGTTCAACAAGTATATTTGGAAATTAAGGCAGGTTGAATGGATATGACACTTATTGACACACAGCCTATATATCTACTTAATTATGTACTTACTTATTTAATTATGTACTTACCTACACAACTGCCTACTTACTTACTTACTTACTTACCTATTTACACACCTAGTTACTGACTTACTCACTGAGTTACTTGTGTGCTTGCTTACTTATTTACTTGGTTGGCTGCATTCGTTTCAGATTAGCCTGTCACAGCGATCGAAGCTAAAGAACGTCTCTGCTTCAAACCATTACCCCAGGCGGCTTGCGCTGAAACACTTGTGGCTCCACTCACACACCATGTATTCAGTGTTAACCCAAAGGAATAAGACCGGGAGGTGTGTGAGTGAGGTCTTTGTGCCCAGCCGGCCAATGCTAGTTAGTCAATTGATAGGCTAACTCGAAACTGAACCCTCTATCTCTAGGGGACTAAACAGAGAGAGACTGCAATGGTAAGATCTGGTTTGGGAGGAAAAATACTGAAAATATAAGGCCAGAAGTATTCCATTATAACATTACATGTTAACGCATTCTGCAGTGGATATGGAGGAAAAACAAAATTCAAGGATGCACTGGAGTAAAAAAGACAAAACATCCACCAGATAGTACATCAGCAAAGCTGAAGAAAAGGAAAGGTAGAAGGCTAGAATGGCCCAGGTTTCTGAAAGTGGGAGCAGGGGAGTTCCAAACGACGGTGGCCTTTGCTTGATGCGAACAAGAAAAGAGTGGGGATGACGGATATAACCTACTTGACCCCCACGTACACGTTGTTTCTTGACCGACGGTGTACTATGAGTACATTGATGACATATTGATCCCAAATTATCACAGTATTCACAGCCGCACAAGTCGCAACGCCACATAGTCACGTCACCACAGTCTATAGCACCGAGGATTCCCTTGCGTAACGTACGCTTCACTTCAAAGCCTCGCAGTAATTTCTCACTGAACTTGCAGATGCTAGTCCGGATCATATTTCTCCAGACCATCCGTCTCAACATCAAGTCTTCCAGACGTTTAGACTCAGTGTTGCCACCCGAAAGACTTACCTGAATAACAAACTGATGTTTCAATTTCTGACAACAAAGTTTTACTTACCTGATATGAATTGTCCGTAAGGCAGCTGCTTCGGAATACGGTCAACACCCATCCGACGGACGTGACCCAGCCAACGAAGCTGATTCAGCATCAGTATGGCTTCCATCCCGTTCATGTTCGCTCGCCGCAGTACCTCATTGTTCCGAACCATGTCCGACCACCGAATAACCAAGATGTGTCTTAGACGCTGCAGATGGAAACGGTTCAGATAACGCACGTTCCACTGATACAATATCCACGTTTCACTGTCGTACATTAGTATAGGCAGCACCATTGAGCGATGGACACAGAGCATGGGGACCATCTTCAGGCTGTGGTTCTTCTAGACACGTCCGAATGCGGCACCAGACTTCGCCACACGAGTTTGTAACTAGCAGTCCACGGACAGACCGGTGGATAAATTGCTAACCAAGTAGCAAATGTTCGCACAGCTATCGACAGCGTCTCAGTTGATGCGAATCTCAGGTGAACGATCAAAAACAGGGCCGTTGCGCGGAGAAGTCTGAAAGAGAATAGGTCTCACCTATGCTGGTATCCAAGTCAGACTTAGATGTCGCGGTCGTTAAATCCGTAGCCGGTCGCTGTAGTTCGTCTTCACTGTGTGCGAACAGAAGTACGCGCATCATTGAGGTATGTAGCTGGGTTGGAGCGCCGAATCTTCAAATATTCAGTCCGGTATTATATTTCAACGCTGTCGTCCTCAGAGTCCGTGCAGTGATACACGACACACACAAATACACAAACGCAGCATCATCGACCGCCAGCAATAACCAAATTACAATAGCTACGCACATGCTAAAGAGCCACGCCTCTGAAGTCAACAAGCATTTATGGGACTCACATAGAACATACGACACAAGAGATACCATTATAGATACAAACAAGTCACAGACACAAAATCAGACTGGAGAAGAACTGAAACATAACACGTTGACAACACCCACAACGAACGCATCTGCCATTTGTCTGGCCGATCCTGTTTGACCAATCTGACGCGGATGAACTTACAAAGACCGACGTCCTGTTCACCACAGCCCGCCGGATCGAAACAGCACACAAGCCTGACCACCACCTACTTAATTACTTACCTATCTGCCTTCTTACTTTTGTGTTGTTTCACAAACTACCTTGCTTATTCGTTTCCCACTTTCTGTGAGAACCGTTTTGTTCCATAAGCGTCTTTCAGCGAAGGAAAGCAGTGAATTGATCCATCACCGTTTCAGTTCAATTTGTGCGACAACTCCGAGTACCGAAGATTAATTAATGTGAATTTGATTCCGTTTTTAGTCACCGCATGAGACTGTTTTCATACAGGTTTCTGATGGGCTGTAATGGAAATTCGGTGCGAGACATGTGACAGAACACAACAGTAGACGTCAGCATAAGAGAAAGCTTAGCATTACACCCTTATGTGGCATTAAACATAATAGCTGCTGTTTTGCATAATAGTAAATTGGGCCGGTACATTAAATCAGGTAAGCATTTCACACATTTGCAAAATATTTTTGTGGTTCACTCTGAGCAACATACTTATTTAAACCTTTGGCAAACACCTGCTTACAGAAGACAGTATTGAATTCATAACCCTACAAGAAGTCATATATTTGAAGCCTTGTTAGAAACAACAGTAAATACCTGTGTTGACCTTATTGTTTGATCTAACATGCTTCGAACAGGATTAGAAACTGGAGGAGATCTAAGTTAATCGTGGTGCACTGTCACCAGTCTGTACACAAACGCAACGTGTAGACTAAACAACTTATTGTCGTTGCATCTACTTGCACGTGTAACCGGATCTTTTGCTCAATAAATTTGTTTGAAACTCTCACCTTGGTGTTTCACCGCGACACAGTAGTCTGGACACTGTCCGATAATGAAACCGAAATTCACCGCTGCGCATTGTGTATAAGGGAACATATGAGCATATTGGGACGGTAAAATAAAAACCCGAGTCATGCGGTTTGTGTACACTTCCTAATTCGGGTCACAGACAAGATGTCTTTTGAAAGGTCATCTGAATACACGGGATGATCGAAATGAGCGATGCGACCCGGTCTAAGCGGCTGTCAGACAGATGGCTTCAGAATCGTGTTAACCGAGTGAGATTAGGAATCACATTTTGACCCCTTGTAAACGTCAGTGCTATTTCGTCAGATGACTTCACTAACTAACCCTGGATCGGTAATGACCTTTTAACAATGGTGTATAGTTAGCAGCATCGACATCGGAGACTGAACCGAAGCTAGAGGTAACTTGTTAACATGCCATCGCAACTTGTGTTCCTGTACCTACACCACATCTGGGGTAAACATGAGTGTATGGGGGCAGTGTAAAGTGAGCACCATATGGGATTAAAATCAGTGGTTCGGTTTAACTAAAGATCGAGAGCCCACATCCAAAGAATGCTTGTTACGTAGGGGGCACACGGCAAGTTTTCACTATGCAATGTGTCCAGGTAAACATGACTTACGTTCAACAGGTTGCCAGTTGGATACAACTCATACTTGACCTTGGCTTGTGCACTCACTAAATGTGTTCGCCTGTCCCTCTTGGAAGTAAATAGGGAACTTAATGTGATCAACATCGGTCGCAAGTTGCAGTAAGGTTGTGTGCTTACGAGATCGAATAAATTTCAAGTGTGTCACCTGAAACGTTTGGCTAATGGCGAGAGATACGAACAAATTAATTGTGTTCATGCTGTACCAACGAGAATTGCCGGCTGCTTATTGGCAAACAAACAGTTGTAAAACTTCCGGATCAGGTATTCGCCATGCACCACGATAAATACAAGACCTCCAGGACCCACTCTGATTACCCATTCAGATCTCATAACTGCCTCACGTGCGACTGGAACGACTGTCCCAACCTTTGTGATTGCTGGGACTAGCAGTGTTGCTGGTAGCTCCGGTTGTTGGTTGAGGTAATCGTTTGTTCGCCGAGTTTGGTACTTAAGTTGCAAACGTTTCATCACTAAACGAGGTGATAACTTTATTGCGTAGGGGTTTGAGTGTAAAAAGTTGAGCGTGATGGAACGTTTGCAACCCAAATGCCAGGGTTCGGCGAACAATCGAATACCTAAATGCTCCAACTGTTTCCAAAAACAAGCATCAGCTAAGTGTAGCGATCATATGCAAACTTTACAGCCTAGTGGTTAGGGTAAAATCACCAGAAACATTTCCATCCATTTGATCGGCCTCTGATTTTGTCTGACTACGCCTACTTATGTTCATATCAGGCTAACACACTTGGCATTCGTTCCCGGCCAATAGCCAGAAGGTTTTTTTGCTGATTGCACACTGTGGTTGGTCACACTAACATGCAACTGTGGTATCCATAAATAGAAAATTCCATCTGACCAAAGTGCATTGGACTGATGCAATGAAATTTTCACGGTACGAAAGTGACCATGTTTACTGTCTTTGCTGAATGAATTCTGGGATGCCAAGAAAGAAAACTGGCGACGCAATGAACGTACTGTGGCAACAACAACTGAACAGTGTCACAAATTATGGCAACAGCAGAAGCCAGGTAGATAGTCACAGGAAGTAACACTGAAGCGCCGGTGCGAAAATCGGAAATTCAGAATTCACCAGTCGATCCAAATGAACACTGACAGTTATCTACAGACAAAGTGGTCGATTTGCTCAACGAGTCCATATATGTTACTGCATCGGGTATGACGTTAGAGGCCTATTTCAGAAACACGTGAATTTATTTGGAGCAAACTTTGTCAAGTTCGCTGATACGTGGAAAATCAGGGTATCACTAAACAAACTTGGTACTTCAGAACACAAACAGGTTACTCGTTCCATTCTAATACATGACTCCTCAAGGTTAGATCCTGAAGAACATGTCTGATGGACAGTCATCTTTGCAAACTGTCAGCTATTAGTTTCCAAAACTAGTAATGAATGGCACAGATGATTTGGGTACCTACGCAGGTATGATAAATCACGATTCTGAATGCGCTAGCCTTAGTGGTGTGATTAGTGACCAGTTCAAATGTCCATTCCATATCCGTCGGCACTTATCTCAAAATATTGTCGTGCGAACTGAAATTCCGAACGCAGTCCCACACTAACTATTCATGCAAATTCGCCTGTTCCGGCGTCTTGCCAGTTTCAACCTCAGCAGGACGATGGCTTGGTGGTCGCCGTTGTACAAATTCTATGTTCATGGCATCTTCCAGTAACTTCTGTAACAAGACCTTAAACAGCAATTAAGGTCAACATAGAAGCAGTGTGTGGAAAAATACTACACCTTACGACATTTCTAATCCTCTAATCACTACAGCCGCAGCAAACATGAGTTAATAAATCACAATCAAGATAGTTGTCGAATACTTAAACTCAAGTAGCCCGAAACTTAAAGATGAACAGACTAATACAGAACTAAAAATATTACTACTACTCGTAAAGTCAATCTCAACCCCAAAAGCTAGTAAGTAATAGTCAAAACTCCAGCTAGTTTTTACATGAACGTTCCGTCATTTATCACATTAATATCCAAGCACGGATGGAAATTATCGACACATTCAAAATGATGCCCGACAAACGTACAACCAAGAATACATTCGGTAGCAACCAACAACGGTTTAGAGATAGGCACTGATCAATCTGTCTATATAGAGCTCAGGTACACAGCGTATGTTAGCCCGCTGATTGTTCCAAGCTGAATGGAGAAGCAGCATATTCTGGGACAAACCAACCAACACCATTTACAACTTGATACAACTGACGGCACAGACGAACCAACAATCTCACCAACAGTTCCGTTGCAACTAGAGTACCACCTAAATACCATGTACGCGTCAGCTCTTTTAGGCAATATGAATACTGCAAAAAGACGAGATTTATTCTAGTATTATATCGATATTAATTGTAAATCTTGTTCGGATCGAGGAGCACGTACACTGGCTGTTTGTATTTCAGTACAGCATCCCACTGCAAAATACAAAGCACTTTATTATAGTCAGTAAAATCGTTCGACAACCGGTGGCATAAGAAAAAGAAACCGTTGAACAGATACCTCCTACTCCAGTGATTTCTATCTTGCATTTGTTTCTTCAGTTGATAAACCATTATAATGCATTTCTATCTAAGTTCACATGATCAGAATGCCCCTTAATTGGTTGGGTGAGAAGGAGGTCAACTGGGAGTGGTCATCCGAATATCAACCTAGCTTCGACCGGGTGAAACTACTAGTTACCTCATTTTTATTACTGACTCATTTTGAACAAACAAAAGAGACTGTGATCGCCTCAGTTCCTTCTACTTGTGACGATGACAATGTTACCTCGCAGTGACGTTCGGATGGCACAAAGAAGACTATCGTCAGGGATATAACGTAACTCATTTCGGTCGAAAGGAATCGCAACCAAATTGTAAACGAAGTTTTGTGCCCCCTCTGTCCACTTAAATGTTTCGACAGGAGGATCTATGATCGCACGCTTTCTCTTCAGTTTTTCACTGGATATCAAAAAAGGACGTTTCACTTTACATCCTTAACCAACTTCAAAGGTGATGAAGGATATCCATTGTGTACAACTTTACACTGAAATGTCAGCAAACCAACAAGTTTGATAACATGGACATCCCATCACCCTTAATCAGGTAGGACGTCGTCATCGTTATCATAACCGTACAGTCAGAGGTCGTCTAAGTCCGGTTATTTGCCATTCGTACACTGTCAGCCACTGTTGAAGTATTTAAAGAGACAACCAAAAGTGATGAAATATTTGAGTGTGTGATGAGCTTCATTCAAAGAAACTGGCCTCATTTCAAATCTGGTGGTGGCTCATGGTAGCACTTCCACCCAGACGAATCGCTGTCAAACGTAAACTAGTGTGTTTTATTCGCTGACCCGGTTGTAAACCTGCAGGGATTTGATGTGCGCGCAGTAGAACAGTTTCACTCGGGTGTCAACTGGATAAAAGCTTTGGCACTGACGTACACCTACTGGCCCTTAATAGATGCTGAATTCAAGCAGCTTGATTTAGATCTCTCCAGATAGGAAATGATAGCTGTGAAACTAGGTAGCTAAACTCTACGTTCTTAGCCAATGGTGTAGCAACTAGAGTATCGCTTGTACTTGGAGTTCGGGGTATAGACCGATAGACAGATACTCTGTCACCGTCAACGCGTTCATCAAATGATCCGGATTAGTCTTGCCAGGATTAGGCGATGTCCATTTTGAACTTGAACAACCATAATAATTGTCCTACTGTTCCGAAAATTAAGAAATTTCGGTAACGGATAGTGGAACGTGGTTCGCTTTTGTAATACCTACCTCTGCTAGTGAGTGAAACGGTGTTCAGTGAGTGCTATCTCCACCGTAACATTTATAGTCGAGTTGATAGGCGAAAAGCTTTAAAAGAAACTGTGTTAAGACAAACGTTGAGAGGTCATCATAGGAGGGCATCGAGACCTTTTGTCGTATGCTGCTGTACAACTTCCAGTAAAAACGTGTCAGAAGGAAAGTAACAGGCGTAATACAGGTTCGGCAGCATGGTGCAAACCCTATTCGACATCATTCGACCTAAAATGCGTTAGAACCTGTCAGCGACTCGGAAAGTGACTCATAGTGAAAACGGATACATGAATCAAAATTCTATGCCAAACTACATACGGCCCGGACTCAACTGCGGCAAAACTAAGTCTACTTGAGTCCCTGCATTTATTTGGGACATTTTGACAGAGTACTATGTGTGTGGTTTAAATTCACCTACTCATCTGGAGACATTATGTTAACTAGATCGGTCCAAAGTTTTATGTTTGAGAACGGGTTTCTCAAACGTCAACTGGAAACTTGGGTTTGCCTTTCCAGCAATTAAATTTCAACCAAATACCACTCTCCGAGGATAGCTGCGTGACATACCGAAAAACCCAGAGATTTGCCGTAGCCTAGGACAACCCATCCGGTGATTTCATTTTTCCAAATGTAGGTGGACTCCCAATTAATATATTATCAACTGTTTTAAAATCTGTATATTTTTGAAGGGAGTAGATTTCTCACCAATGCTTTCCAACGGTCACTTTGTCTGTAATCCCCCTTTATCATACAAACCTTTGCTTATAACACCAGTGCATTTGGCATTCGTTCGCAACCACTTGCCAAGTGTTTGGCCAAACGCACGTTGTGATTGGCTATATCTACATGTCAGCATTGACCTATAGATAGAAAACGACCCGTGACCAAATTGCATTTCACTGTTGAATTGTAACCTCCAGAATTAAAAATTTGTCCTTACTTCTGTTTTTCTGGGATCATTTTGGGACGGGAACGGAACAGAACTTGGCAACCTGACTAGTGAGCTTAGACCAGGGCCGCCAGTCCGATTTCTGAATGCGCTGAATACCGTTCGGTTGAGGTCCTTCTCGTATGTATAGAACTTCGACCTGATAACATGTCTGTCCACAGGCTCTTCGGTTTTATTGATCTAAACATTGTACTTGTCTTCTGTATGATTGGATTGTTGAACCAAACCCCATCAGCATTGGGCATTTTTTAAATATTCACAGTAAGCAGTATGCACTCAGTTCATTTATCGTGCGGTAATCTCTGGGGAATTACGTAAATCATATTTATTTTTAAGATTCAGTGACGACGGACAGTACTACTTCAGCTTTCACTGTTTAGTAATACTCTGTAAATGTTTGTAGTCGTGTGACCAGAACTGTGCACATTGTGCTTGGGTAACTCGATATAACGGAACCTAATACTGAGGCTAAGCATACTGGGATGCGTAAACATAGGACGAGGAATAAGCATGGACAGGATGCCAAAGATGTTGGCAAAATAAAATGATCGGGATGAAATGATGGAATGATGTCATTGTTTAACGTGTATATCCAGAAATCAGGCAGATTTATGTAGGTCAATGTCAGCTTGTATTATACACAGTGTGAAAGTAAATAGACATTACTAGAAAACGGTCTATAGGATCAACTTGAGTAGCCTGATGAGCACCCACGTATGGCTGAAGAACATAACATACTGTATAAACTCCCCTCCGTTGGCAGATAGTCCGTACTGAAGTTTTTCGTCATGATCCTGCAGACAGTCAGTTAAAACAACAGTGCTTTATCGGCAAAAGCGAACTGTAGTTTATTGTGGGAGACATGTTTAATCTTCGTTACAACTTTTCAGATTTAGATTAAAGTTGAGTTCATCACGTGAGACACATTCGGAATCAGATGGCAATCACATGCTGGTGAATGTACTCAGTCAGTCTCGGCGGTTAGCCCAAAGAGTATATCGTCCCGGTCGGCGGTATGCATCATGCTACAGAGGTTGACACTGACCGCCCTGATTTCTGAAGTACTCACAGTCCATCGTGAAGTTATAGGTATTGCGCTACCATGGTGCTATGGATGTGATGAGGTTTTCAAGATCATAGTAACTTAAATACGAACGTAAAGTTTTTATCGTAATATGTCTGCTGTTAGGACTATTTCCGGTTAACTACCGTTAACCACATATTTTTTAAGTGACTGCCCTTTATCCGCTTTCTGTGTTGCGCGCTGTGTCGTAAAATTTGTTTAAGGTGAAGCGCCCAACTCTAATTAGTGAATGGTTCAATACATCCCCAACCCACTGCCCCGAGTTATCCGTCCGAAACGTTCAGGTAGCCTGTCGCTTGAGTCATTGAGTTAACATGATGCACGCCGACAATCGATTGCTGAAATGGTGACTCATTCAGCTCACCATGCCACAATTGTGCTCATTTGACCTTAATAACCAGACATGTCTGAAGTGGTGAATTGCAGCTCAAGTCAACACTAGCCGTCGTGCCCCATTGAGCTTTATGCAACGCCGGTAATAGAGGACGCAATTGAGGATAAAACCACCATTCTATGAACGGTGTATACGGAGAGATATCGAATGGCTTACACAACGAATAGAATGAAATCCAGTGTTAGTTTTGAGCCTAAAGAAAAGTGAATATTGCTTACGCATTCGGTAGCACAAGGTTAGCACCGAGTGTTGTTGCATAATAACACAGTTAGTTTTCGGTAATATTCATAATACATTATATCAGGCTGCGGTACACACATTTAAGGGTCTGCTCAAAACTGACAAAATTTTAGAGGAGGCGGAGACAGATTGAAAAGCGTGTATCACGAAAACAGAGTTTAGTGTAGCCAGTCAATCAGGCAGGTTTATTGCAATGGCAAATTCTGTAGACATTGTTCAGCTATTTCAGTATTCATTGTTCGCAAAGAAGGGAACTTGAGATAATGTAGGTCACAAGACACAGAAACGAATGGTCCAATCTAGATTTGGTAGCTCCGTATCAGCACCACTTAAACAAATACAGAGATGAGAAGTGTTCTGATAACAGATAATGAATAGTCCAAAGCAGGTGATGGTAACAAGAGTATCTACAAGTAATGCTGATATGTTGTAATGAAACTGGTGACTTCCTGATGTTGAACATTTGCGAAAATTTTGGAAGAATAAAATCAACAAGTTCGCGTAAAATGTTTTGTATGTTAATTATCAAGTATACAAAGAGAAAACATTGTCATAAGGACGTTTGCTGGTCTGCGTCTCAGGTTCTCTAAGTAGTCATTCTGGGAGCCACTGTTGCAAACCACGAAACTTCTAACGACTAAGTGAAGTGGATAGAACACTAAAGGATTAACGTGCTCTAGTTTTTGGTATGTATTATTACTGATGAGTAGACGGGGATTTTGATTTTCATGTGGATTGAAGATCACCCACAATTGATCGCAGCTGTCACATTCTCATAGATATTCCCGTCGGTTCCCTTCAAAAAGAAACACCATACTCGAGTTTCGCTCTCATTAGAGCTCGTCAATGGTGAATATCCTTTCCACGGTCGGGACTAGAACTCCGGCCAAGCTTTCATGAGGCAACTGTATTGACCTCCTGGGAGTGTGAACGTGTGGGGATGCTCCTTTCGTGCGACCGTACAGATCAGACGCGAAACCCAGGGCGCTCGGCCCATATGCAGAGACCAAGGTTTTCACCCCGTCTTGCCCAGTTGATTCCGTTTCCATGGTCGTCTACCTATTTGCACTGTCAAAAGTTGATGAGTCACGTGGACAACTGAATTTGACCTAAGTTTCTGACATCTGGCGACCCGAGAACAATGTGCACGTTTCACAACGTGTGACTATCGGCACTTACCGGTTATCACGTGGCCAAAGCTGCTGGCATCAATTATGTGCAGTTCGTAATGATCGTCTTTAGCACTCCGTCGTCGTTATCATGTATTAAACTATCACCGATGGCGCTTAAACGACAGTAAAAGATCTAGCATACCAGTATGGTTCTGTAATGACGCGTTGTAACTAACGGTTTGTTTTAACTAAAGGTTCTGTAAATGAGACTTTGGACGAGAATATAAACCATCACACAGTTTGACTGATTCTTCAAATCATTACTGAGCCACAACATAGTCTTAAACACAACAGTGCAGTAAAAGTCTATAGAATTTTCATACAACTATTGGAGTAAAGCATGGACATAAGACAATGGAGGATGTACAAACTAGAACATCTAGCCAAGTCGTTTGCGTGCAAAAAAACTAAACAAATTGAAGACCTAGTTACTACTTATAAGTTCAACTCTCCAATTCTTATATCAATATTTGATATGTCCAGCTAACGAAAGAGCTGTGAAGTAGATTAAGAATATAATAACAAGCTATTTTTTGTTAAACCTATGTGACCCTAATGAAAGGAAATCAACCTTGAGATGTACAACACAACTTGAATTCGGCAAAGATTTCTTCTTATCAGCTAGACAACACTAAAAAACGATCTCATCTGTTTCATTCAGATGCAGTTTTCGGTCAGTCCGCTTCCTTAAGAGGTTATCGATTTGAATTTGATTTTCAATAAAGTTAATCACCGGTTGAACTTTGCTCTTTTTGCTTGCACGACGAGCCTACTAACCAAAGGTCCATTGGTCCCACACCGCGCCTAAACTTTCAACTCCAAACTTTCAGCCATGATCTTTGAGATATTACTCAGTTTGTTGGGTCTGCTCCAAATGAGACAGTAACTGACTTGGTAAGAGTAACCGATATACCACAAAGTAGAAACAATCAATCGGCTAGGCCTTACTAAAAAATATACGATTTGTCGAATCACTGTGGGGTCTAAAACTTATGACTGTAAGTGTAAATGCAGAATGCCTATTGAGGGAGTTGAACTTTCCACAGTGACCGGATTATAGATCTAACCGTGTCAGAACCCATATTCGCAGAGGGATGTTTAACAACGTTCTCAACACTGCCCGTATCCACGCCTAAAAATGGTTACTTGTTCGATATAATGACAGAAAATTTGCCCTGTTACTGTTTCACGCTGTCCGGATTATTTTTGTGCTGTTAGCTGGATATAACTGAAGAAAAGCATCACCACACTCATCCTATCCTAATCTATCTTACTAAAGCTCCCAGGGGGTTTTGACCTTTCTCAAACGGACTTGCTTTTACATATAGCCGTATTGGTTACAGACAAAAGAGTTAATGTCGGTGTAATTTTGTCTATGTACATTGTTTCAGATACCGAAATTCCATGTTAGAATATG